>SKCR01050494.1:0-38816 GCA_019454045.1 Zanthoxylum bungeanum
TATCTTATTAATTATTATAACGATATGTTAGTCTCTATCATTTTAGAAATACGAGCTTTAATCCCTACAGTTTTAGAAAATATAAGTTTCAGTCTACGCTGTTAATTTTTTTATTAACTGAGTCACTTTTTATCTAATTTTGAAGCAAATTTTTACTTACTTTAAATAATTTTTGGGATATTCAGGTTATTTAATATTAATCGGATGAAAAGTGACTCAAAATTATTGAAAAAAATTTCATATTAGGGACTAAAACTTATATTTTCAAAATTCTAGGGATTAAAATATTGTTATGATAATCTGTAGGATAGTTGACTGTTCAAAGATAGTAAAAATTTATTTAAGAATTAGATGAAAAGTGACTCAAGTAAATAAAAAAAAAATTAAAAGCATGGATTAAAACTTGTATTTGTTAAAAATATAGGGACTAAAACTTATATTTCTAAAATTATAGAGATAAAATGTCACTATAAGAATTTATAAGATAGTTTGGTGTCATTTTCTCTATAAAATATGTAAACAGGAGAAAGTGAGTCACCGCGACAAATAATACGAACCAACTATTGTTTCTTATTTTAATACGAATTTTGAAAATTAAGATATTTCCATTTTCTCTTGTAATATTTTTGCATTTGCCACTTACTCCTTTATAATTAGGGATGGGCATTATTAAACCGGAAATGGCTAAATTAAATAGAAACAATCAGTTATGTTTTGTTGAATTCTTCTTAAACTATAACCGAACCATACCCACCTCTACTCGCGGTTTCATCATACTTTGTTACACTTTTGATGTCAGAATTTTAGCATAAAAATAATCTTACCCGCTAAGTAAGGTAAAGGGGTATCATAAAAATGATTTTCTCTAAAAATATAATTTTAAACATGACATCATCCCTTGGTAATTGAATCGGATTCATTAAATGTAGTGCGATTGGTGAATAACAAGTTCGGTACTAGGAAATAAATCTTTTGAGTGATTCAGGATATCTAACGATGGTTGAAAATTCATTCAGAATCTTTAGTTCAACGTGTCTCTAGGCATGCTAATAATTTAATTAATTCATAATTTAGCTAAGTTCACAATAAATGTGAATCATTTTACCCTCTGAGTTTGAAAAAATTATATTATGTTTCATGTGGGACCCAATTATTGTGAAAGATATGACATATACATCCGAAACATGATATACCACCTCCTGAGTTTGATTCTTTTACGTAGTTCTTTCTATCAAATGAAGTTTCCTTTCCACAAAAACAAAACATGATTTCAAGTTGCATTGATCATAACCTTATTGTGGGGTAAAATACTTGAGCACATGTTTAACAAATGTCTAAATTCACATAGTTAAGAGTTGGTTAAAAGTAGATACAAAAATATCAAATTATTAATTTTATAAAAAATGAATGTATAAATTTCATTCTTTTTTTTTTTTGGTAACCGGGGTATACGGGTCAGCTTACGCGCACCTCGACTAATCATCGGGACTTGTGTTCCGTGCCATCAGAAGTTTCCCAACACATATCAGAATAAATCGTTGACTTTTTACATTAAGGAACATGACCCTAAGAAAATGCATCTGGTGGGATTCGAATATAAATTTCATTCTTTCTACATTTACTAATCTAATGTGATATTAACTACACTCAAATATAATGATTTTGGTTTGTGATTTTTATTGGTTTAATACAAGAGAGGCAACATCAAGGTGATGTTGTAAGAAAGTGAAGGATCTTAAGAAATTTTGCAAGCTGGTTGGTGATGTTCAAAGAAGATGAAAGCTCAAGAGCTTTATTTGGAGTGAGAATAAAATTTCCTCACCAAACACATAAAAATTGTTTGATTTGAAGGTTGGTGACATGAATCAAGAGGCTCCTTGTCAGTTGGCAAAGCTTTTATTTATTTATTGCTTGGATCTCACTTTTGATTTTTGAAACAACCAAATGTTTGTTTCACCTTCCTCCCTTGCATCCTAAGCCTTTCATTTTTTATACATTGAGTTGAGGGGTAGCTTGTAAAAGGCATTGGATGGATAATTTATGACCAACCCTTAGGTCCTAAAATAATGTGTAACAATATAATTTATATATTATTAATAATGATAATAAATTGGTGTTCTATATAGAAAATCTTGGATACATGCAAAATTGCATACAATCATATCTAATTCAATCAAGTATTTTTCCATTAGGTGAGATCGATTATATGGATTTTTTTTTTTACCAATATACTTTATTTAAAATTATTACTTCATTAAACTCGGTAAAATACTAAAATTCATATCTCTTTATATAATTTATGTCTATGTCAATTTAGAAATTTCTCGAGCTCACTTGACATATGCAGAGGCCGCCTTTGGTTGTCCTAAATTTTGGAGGCACTAGGCAAGTTCCTAAAACAGTTCCTTATCGTTAAAGGATGGAAAAATTATATTATAAACTTAAATTTTAATTCTTTTAAAGATTTGTGTGTCCTAGTTTTGGGACCCAACCAGTCGCATGTGTCCCAAGCACTAGACTTATGGCAAACAATGGTGAACTTTTTTTTTTTGGAATCGTTGAAAATTCTGCCATTAAACCACCCCTTTCATGCTTAAACGGAATAGGTAAAATCTCCGACTATCCCAGGCTCTTATACGAAACGCACTCCTTGGATCTACATCACCAAATCACGCCTCTTGAGGACAACAATTGTGAACTTGGTTATTGTATAATTACAAAGAAAATTTCAAAACTGAAAAATAGAAATAATAAAATTGGAAGAGTGACTACATGCCATATGAAAATGAAATAAGGTCCAAGTTGAACTATTTATTTATCTTCTGGAAGTGAAACACAAGAGAGTATAAAAAATAACATTTTGCAAATGAATAATTAAAAGCCTGTATAGGCACCAACCTCATATATAGCAATCAAAAATAAAAAGGGTCAATGCAAATATTCACCATATATATATTCTCATAAAAGCCAAAGCACATTCCCTCTCTCTCTCTCACGAGCTTTCCATTATTTTCCCAGCTGCCAATCACTCTTTAAATTTCCGGATTCTGACAATTTTCATGGAGTTTTAGAAGCCCTGTTGTTGCTCACTTGCTTGTGAAGTTTTTTTCTTCAGGATCCTAAAACTCCGAGCATTTACTTCTTTAGAGGTACGTAATAAGCACATGATCATATTTACTGATTCTTTTGCATTCACTATCAATGAATCGTTCAAAAATTCTCTCCAAGAATCCCATTTTTATTTTCTGTAGAATGAGAAAATTTTATAAACATCTAATAGCATGTTTCAAATTTAGATTATTTGATTTTTATGGTCTGTTTGATATTGTGGTGCCGTGAATTTTGAAATAACATAATTATAACTTGATAAATATAACTTTTAACTAAATAATTTGATAAATTTAATAAAGATATTATAGATTTTCATTATATAATTATAGTAGAGACTACAACTCTCCAACAGCAACAGTAGTACCAAACGGATCTTTGGTCTTATAGATTTTTTTTAAAAAAAATATTCACCAGCAAGAATTTAATAATATATGAAAATTTAGTCATCTGGGTATAATTAAACAATAGCAAGGATGATGGTAGCAGCAACTATTATTAACTATATTCAAGGGTTAAATTTCTATGCAACCTGCATTTTGTAATGTTGCTTATTATATTATATATTCTTTACGTAGGTCCGCACGTTATTAACATCTGATCAATTAAATTAAAAGATAAAAAAATACCAACTTGAATGTAATAAAAGATAAAATGTAAGAGACTCTGTGTTTTTCTTATCTTTTAGTTCCGTTTTATCTTAGTAATATCCGAACGTTATTACCTAATATATATAATATATATATCTTTATTTTCTGAGCATTTTTAAAATTCATCTGGGGTTGCTTTGCTGATGAATTAGATGGGAGAAATGTCAAGCTTTCAACTGGGTGTTTTTGGTGCACTGTTTCTTTCAGTGGCATCATCTGTCTCCATTGTCATTTGCAACAAAGCTTTAATGAGCAATCTTGGATTTCCCTTTGGTATATATCCAATCTCTTCATAATCCTTTTTTTTCCTTAATTTTCACTCATTTTATCCCTTAATTTGTTGTTAATTAATTTTTCCTTAATTTATTTAATATTATATGTAGCAACAACACTCACAAGTTGGCATTTGATGGTAACTTTCTGCACTCTTCATGCTGCTCAACGCTTGAATTTCTTTGAGAACAAGTCAGTGGACATGAAAACAGTCATTCTCTTTGGCATCCTCAATGGCATTTCCATTGGACTCCTCAACTTAAGCCTTGGATTCAACTCTGTCGGATTCTACCAAGTAACACTTCATTTAAAATTACGGAAATTTTACGGTTTCCACCATATAATTTTTTTCTTCGTCATTTTTCCATCCGAAATTTCAAAACTGTATTGATTTTCACCGTCTAAAATGGAAATTTGATAAAATTTTGAAAAGTTTCAGTGGAAAACTGATAATTTAAAAAGTGTTGTGATATTTTCGAATTCGATTTCAATGCTTTTTTTTTTTTTTTACTATTTGATTACAAATTCACTGTTTTGGTTGCCTTGTTTTTGGCAGATGACAAAACTTGCAATTATACCATTCACTGTGTTATTGGAAACTCTCTTTCTGAAAAAGCAATTCAGGTTAGATTTGCTTAAAATTTTGGAAACATTATTTACAGCTTATAAATTATAAGTTTTGTTCTGATTAAGTACACGCGTTTTGGACTGTAAAGACTAAGAATGAGATTGTGAAAGGTTATGCGTCTAAAGCGGACAATATTTACTTGGTTGTTGAGTTTGGACATTTTGACTCGAGACCTAATGTGCGGATGGATTTGTCGCATAGAAAGATTTAATAATTTTTTCCTGATTTCTTGCAGTCAGAAGATAAAATTTTCTCTTTTTCTATTGCTTGTTGGAGTTGGCATTGCCTCTGTGACTGATCTTCAGCTCAATATGGTTGGAACAATCCTCTCTTTGCTAGCAATTGTGACCACCTGTGTTGGTCAAATTGTATCCTTTTTTTTTTAAAAAAAGTAGTAACTATCTTGGTGAGAGTCAATTCACAGCAAAATTCAACTAATTAAGCATGTGAAAGATACTAAGAATAAGTTTATTCTTAACTTATTAATGATTAATTCAGCTCACAAACACAATACAAAAGAAGCTTAATGTCTCTTCAACACAGCTGCTCTATCAGTCAGCTCCATTCCAAGCTGCTGTTCTTTTTGTCTCAGGCCCATTGGTGGATCAATTCCTCACCAAACAAAATGTCTTTGCTTATAAGTATTCCCCATTAGTCTTGGTAAATATTTATATCACTTTCCCATTTTTCTTTTACGAAGGTCGTGTCTAGCACGATAGTTAAAAGCTAACTTGTTATCCATTTGATCATGAGTTCGAACGCGTACGTACATAATTTCATTCAATATTTTTGCAGGCATTTATCATCCTTTCATGTCTTATAGCAGTATCTGTAAACTTCAGTACATTTTTGGTCATTGGCAAGACATCACCTGTTACATATCAAGTGCTTGGGCATCTGAAGACATGTCTAGTTCTTGGATTTGGCTATACATTGCTTCATGATCCATTCACTGAGAGAAACCTCATTGGAATTTTAGTTGCCATTTGGGGAATGGGATTATATTCATATTTTTGCACTCAGGAAAATAAAATGAAACAATCTGGTGACCTCTCATTGAGCTCTCAGGTACATTTATACTTGTCTTTTTCTATAAACTTTCTTGATTAATTTATTGAAATGGGATTTGAAAATATTGTTGTTTGTTTGTTTAAATAATTTTTTTCAGCTGAAAGATCATAAAGAGACAGCAGCAATTTTGGCTCATCATCAAGATAAAGAAGGACATGAAGTTAAGAAAGCAACTAAGAATTCTATTGTTTGATTATTTGTAAGAATTTGTGACAAGGGATTTCATTTATTGCTGCCTTCTTCTTTTCCATTTACACTTTGGCTTAGTGTAAATGATTTGATTCTTTAAATAATCAATTCAATTAAATTTTTGTTAAGTTCCATTGTAATTCAAATGGGTATGATTTGTAGATAAATAAGTAGTTCAAATTAAGAGCTTATCCTATGGATGCCCACATCAACAATAATGATTCCAAAAGATAAGAATATTCACTTCTCAATAATGCACATTAACTTATCTCTCATCTATTAATTTTATATAAAAAAATTTAACATCATTATTATTACTAATTATTTATGTATTAAAACAATAACCACATAAGTAGGGGCGGGTGGCGAGTGGATTTTGATATCCAGTCATTTCTCATTGCGGGTTTAATATATCATTATCAAATCCACTTGTACTCAAAAAATTAAATATCAAACCCGTTTTTAGACACAATGAATTTTTGTGAGTTCATAGATTTCAAAACCAAACACTTATCTATTGAATAAAAAATATATTCAATTAAACCTAAAATTTTAAATATAATAAAAGCTATAAATTCATAACATTAGGGTAAAAAAAAAACTACATGCATTAATATGTAAGAATTTATTTATAATATCAGCGCATTCTAAGAATTTGTAAGAGTATTACGTGGATTGGAGGATAGCCGATGCGGATATCAATTGAGTTTTTCCATTTACCAAACCCGCAACTATTCATAGCGGGTTTTAATTTGTAATATCAAACTCACTCATTACTCACTAAAAAAACATATCAAATCCTACCAATGACGGGCGGGTACCAGCGGATTTGTTGATTTTCGAACTAAATTATCATTCCTACACATAGATAACCCAAATATTTGATTAAAATAATATAATATATTTTCTATTTGAAAAGTATTTTAAAAGTGAGTTTTTTTTCACATTTTAATTTTCCACATAAATAAGCATATAATAGGTAATTTGGACCAGCCTTTTCGAATTGCTTTCACAATTGCTTTGATAGCAAAATCAATGGAAGCAAACAAAGATAAAAAATCAAAATCATTTCTATTAATCCCTGTTGACGGCTGATTTTGGTCTCAGGGTAATATGGGAATATCACCTCCGAGGTAATCCTCCTTCAATAGTGAATTTGTTTGGTTATGGGGGACCAAAAGCAAATTTAGCGAGAGATAGATAAACACACCAATCGACAAAGAGATTTAACGTGGTTCGGTGGATTTGGATCCGACCTACATCCACAGACACAAACAGGATGGCACTTTTATTACTCAAATACACTTCTCGGCTCTCTCTTTTGTTTACAAGTCTGATCGTAATGATCTTGATCTCCACTTTTTTTCCTCCAACTTGTTCCTTATGCACACTCTACCCTTCTATTTATAATAGTGTAGAAATCATATTCCTATTTGTACAAGAATTTCCTAGTTGAAACAATTTCCTTTTCCCATAAAGAATCCTAGTCAAAACTATTCACTTTCTTTATCCTACTAGGACTCTGACTCATCAGTTTTCCCCATGAAAGTAGGATAACTTATCTTCTGGAGCATATCCCGCCATATTCCCGGTCTTCATGTGGTCGGTCATGATAGTTTGTACTGAGAGTGTGCTGTCGACCTGATAATTGCCCGGTCATCCGATCTTTAAGTGGTCGGGTTACCGATCATAAAGTGCTCGGCTCCTCACTCATGTGGCCGGGTCGGCATTAATGATTTCGACTGAGAAGGGAATTACCCTTTTACCCTTGTCGTACTCCTTAAATATCATAGTGCTTAAAAACACCATCAAAACACTATCCCTAGTTTCTCGGTAACAACGAGTTTGCGAGTAGATGCCGGGAACTATAAAAAAAAAAGATAGTGTGCCGATGAATCCGTCGGTGGTCACTCCAGGGACCACAAAGAAAAAGATCTTGGCTGAAAATCTGGTCCTTCATGCCACCTTCATGTGCTTAGTCAACGAGGATCTCGATATCTACCTGTGGAACAAATGCTTTGCCCTTATGATGATGACGATCGACTCGTTGGGACGTAACACGACCCCGAGCTGAGAAGAACATTTGGCTCTGGGGGAATATTACATCCCCAGTCCAAAGAAGCCGACTCGGTGGGACGTAACCCGACCCCGAGCTAAAAGAAAGACTTGGCACTGGGGGAATGTTACATCCCCAGTCCAAAGAAACCGACTCGGTGGGACGTAACCCGACCCCGAGCTAAAAGAAAGACTTGGCTCTGGGGGAATGATACATCCCCAGTCTACAGAAACCGACTCGGTGGGACGTAACCCGACCCCGAGCTGAAAGAAAGACTTGGCTCTGGGGGAATATTACATCCTCAGTCTACAGAAGCCGACTCGGTGGGACGTAACCCGACCCCGAGCTGAGTGAAAGACTTGGCACTGGGGGAATATTACATCCCCAGTCCAAAGAAGCTGACTCGGTGGGACGTAACCCGACCTCGAGCTAAATAAGTAAGCGGCCTCGGCGGAACGAAATCCAGCCCCGAGCCGAATAAACATCGATCTCGGCGGTACAAGAGCAGACCCGAGTCGGATGGAAACATCGGTCTCGGCGGTACAAGAGCAGACCCGAGCCGGAAGGAAACATCGGTCTCGGCGGTACAAGAGCAGACTCGAGCACGGAAAGAGATATCGGTCTCGGCGGTACAAGAGCAGACCCGAGCCGGAAAGAAACATCGGTCTCGGCGGCGGTACAAGAGCAGACCCGAGCCGGAAAGAAACATCGGTCTCGGCGGTACAAGAGCAGACCCGAGCCGGAAAGAAACATTGGTCTCGGCGGTACAAGAGCAGACACGAGTCGGAAAGAAACATCGGTCTCGACGGTACAAGAGCAGACCCGAGCCGGAAATAAAATCGATCTCGGCGGTACAAGAGCAGACCCGAGTCGGAAGGAAACATCGGTCTCGGCGGTACAAGAGCAGACCCGAGTCGGAAGGAAACATCGTCTCGGCGGTACAAGAGCAGACCCGAGCCGGAAAGTAACATCGATCTCGGCGGTAAAGGAGCAGACCCGAGCCGGAAATAAACATCGATCTCGGCGGTACAAGAGCAGACCCGAGTCGGAAAGAAACATCGGTCTCGGCGGTACAAGAGCAGACCCGAGCCGAAAAAAACATCGATCTCGGCGGTACAAGAGCAGACCCGAGTCAGAAAGAAACATCGGTCTCCGGCGGTACAAGAGCAGACCCGAGCCGGAAATAAACATCAACAAAACGGACTCGGCGGTACAAGAGCAGACCCGAGCCGTAAAACAAATATCAACAAAACGGACTCGGCGGTACAAGAGCAGACCCGAGCCGTAAAACAAATATCAAAATCATTGTGTGGGCCACAACAAACAAGCATAAATAAATGTCAGCCTAAGACATAAGAAGTTTTACTCACATTTTTGGGATCCGTTGTCTTTCTTGCAACTCTGCAAGGGTCACTACAAGTAAGGCTCTTCTTAATACGTCATCTCTGCATCTCAGCATTCCACGCATCCGACCGGATGACTTTCGCTATCAACTTGGTCGTCCTCAAAAACCGAATGGTCTATGTACTCACTGAGATAGCCTTCTTTCACCAAGTCTTCCACCTGCTCACGCAGGTCTTTGCACCCATTCGTGGTATGTCCCTTTACGTTATGGTAGATACAGTAAGCCCTACTATTTCCCTCCTCAATAGGGAACCTCCTCAAATTAGGCTCGGCCAACAGACCTTTATTCTGGATTTCCCGAACATCTGGGCCATAGGTTTGTTCAGGGGGGTGTATATTGTCCTCCCCGCGACACGGTTGACTTGGACAGATGACTTTATCTCTTGAACATTACTACTCGGAGGTGTCGTTCTGAGTTTCTTCTGCTCCGGGACCGGTCTCCTCAAATTTCTGATTGAATCCCACTGATTGTCTGACCTGAGTATCTTAGCCTTTCGGGTGTCTACTCCACGGAAAATCTTTTTCTCTTCCTCTATTAAGATAAACTTCCTGGCCAACTCCAAGACAGTGGCATAATCCGATACATCTTGAATCCTCAGGTGAGTCCACAACTTCCCGACCTTCAGACCTCCCTTGAGACTTTCTAGCGCTTCCGATGACTCGTACGCTCCGACCTCGAGTACCAAATTGTGGTACCTTTCAATAAAATTCCTCAGGGGCTCATCATCCCCATGCTTCATCAGTCTCAATTCTCCCACCATTTTCTTTGGGACGCATGCCCCTTTGAAGTGCCGAACAAATGACTTCCTGAGTTGCGCGAAGCTTCCGATGCTCCATGAGGCTAGACTTCTGAACCACAGAATGGCAGATCCTCCCAAGATTAGAGGGAAAACTTTGCAAACGGCATCCCCTACTACTCCTTGGACCTCCATTAATAGGACAAAACTTTCAATATGGGACTTTGGATCTGAATGGCCTTTGTAGGGCGTCATGGATGGCATGTTGAAACGTCTTGGGAATTTTACCGACCTTATTTCTTCTGTGAAGGGAGATTCAACCTCGTCGTCTCGAGCATCTGCTGTATCGGTTTTGGGGCATACTCTCCATTTGGCTAGCTCCTCCCGTAACCAAGATTTCATGCTGCTGTCTTTGGTTCCATACCGCCTCCTGCGGTTTCCTCTTTCTTTTTATCTTGGGAGTGGTGCCTCTCAGGCTCGGTATCTTCCCGTTCTTTTTCGTCATATTCTTTCCTTCTTCTCCTAGTGTTGTGAGGGCCATCATAGGAGGAGTCTGGTGACGATTTGTCATCCTCCTCTTCCTCCCACATGTCTTCAGTCTGGGAATCTCTCTGCACCACCACAGATCTTACCCTGTAGGGACCCCTCCTCCGGGGTCTGTCGTCCTCACTTGTATCGACAATTCTTTTTCCTCTGCTGTTTCGTTCCTTCGTCGGCTAGTCCCGGCCTCGAACTTTCCGTCGTGTGTTCCTTCCATCTTTTCTAACCGGTCTACTATGGCTTTTAGCAGAGTTTGGTTTTCCTCCCTTTCTTTCCTAAGGTTTTCCTCGATCTTCTCAGTCCAATCTGCAGCCGAGCTCCCTGATGATTGTTGGTTTCCGCCTTCCGCCATTGTCTTACTACGCGAGTTGCTTTTTGTAGGATTCCCCACAGACGGCGCCAACTGTTGACGGCTGATTTTGGTCTCAGGGCAATATGGGAATATTACTCCCGAGATAATCTTCCCTCAATAGTGAATTTGTTTGGTTTATGGGGGACCAAAAGCAAATTTAGCAAAAGATAGACAAACGCACCAATCAACAAGGAGTTTTAACGTGGTTCGGTGGATTTGGATCCGACCTACATCCACGGACACAAACAGGATGGCACTTTTATTACTCAAATACACTTCTCGGCTCTCTCTTTTGTTTACAAGTCTGATCGTAATGATCTTGATCTCCACTTTTTTTCCTCCAACTTGTTCCCTTATGCACACTCTACCCTTCTATTTATAATAGTGTCTGAAAACAAACTCTGGACGCAGACCCTCTCTCCATTACCTCTCTCGCCACTTTGGGCCTCACCAAAATATCGACAACACCCACCTTCAGGCTTCACGGTTCAGGCTTCAAGTCAGGTCTTCATCTCCCCTCATCTTCACAAACCAATAAACATTAACACACAGCCATGAAACCCTAAACAACCTCACGCCAACATAACTCCTTCACACCCAGCAAATCAAGCCATGCACCTGCCGCATAACCCATCCAGTGTTCTGCCTGCCATAGACCATAAGCCTTCGACTCAACAGACCATCACGCCTCACGTACCCTCCACAAGTCTTCAACGTCACAAATTGCCTCAACACAACGCAGCCCCTATAAGCCACAAAGCCCCTCACAAATCGGTGATTCACTCACGCAGACCAACACGTCACCAGCCCATAAACCCATAACACACTCCCTCACGCCCCTTCCCCATGCAGCGTGTGAAGCCCTCAACAGCAGCCCTTATTCACCCCACAAACTGCCCTCAACACAGACCCCAAACTGCCTTCAATTCACGAACCAAACAGACCTCTAAAATCAGCCGTCAACAGTTGGCGCCGTCTGTGGGGAACTCAACAAAAAGCAGCTCGCGTAGTAAGACGATTGCAGAAGATGGAAATCACCGATCGTCAGGGATTTCACTAGATAGTTCGGGAAATCCATGATAAATGTCTGTTGGCCGAGCCTAATTTGAGGAGGTTCCCGATTGAGGGGGGAAATAGTAGGGCATAATGTATCTACCATAACGTAAGGGGACATGCCAAAAATGGGTGCAGAGACCTGCGGGAGCATGTGAAAGACTTGGTGAAAGAAGGCTATCTCAGTGTGTACATAGACCATTCAGTTTTTAGGTCGACCAAGTTGATAGCGGAAGTCATCCGGTCGGATGCGTGGAATGCTGAGATGCAGAGAGGATGTATTAAGAAGAGTCTTGCTCGTAGTGACCCTTGTAGAGTTGCAAGAAAGGCAACAGGTCCCAAAAAGGTGAGTAAAACATCTTCTGACTTAGATTGTCATTTGATTATGCTTGTTTCTTATGGCTCACACAATGGTTTTGATATTTGTTTTACGGCCCGGGTCTGTTCTTGTACCGCCGAGTCCGTTTTGTTGATATATGTTTTACGGCTCGGGTCTGCTCTTGTACCGCCAAGACCGATGTTTCTTTCCGGCTCGGGTCTGCTCTTGTACCGCCGAGACCGATGTTTCCTTCCGGCTCGGGTCTGCTCTTATACCGCCGAGACCGATGTTTCTTTCTGGCTCGGGTCTGCTCTTATACCGCCGAGACCGATGTTTCCTTCCGGCTCGGGTCTGCTCTTGTACCGCCGAGATCGATGTCTCTTTCTGGCTCGGGTCTGCTCTTGTACCGCCGAGATCGATGTTTGTTTCGCCACGGGGCTGGATTTCGTTCCGCCGAGGCCACCTGTTTATTCGGCTCGGGGCTGGATTTCATTCCGCCGAGGCCGCGTGTTTATTCGGCTCGGGGCTGGATTTCGTTCCGCCGAGGCCGCTTGGTTATTCGGCTCGGGGTTGGATTTCGTTCCGCCGAGGCCGCTTGTTTATCGGCTCGGGGCTGGATTTCGTTCCGCCGAAGCCGCTTGGTTATTCGGCTCGGGGCTGGATTTCATTCCGCCGAGGCCGCTTACTTATTTAGCTCGGGGTCGGGTTACGTCCCACCGAGTCGGTTTCTTTGGACTGGGGATGTAACATTCCCTCAGTGCCAAGTCTTTCTTTTAGCTCGGGGTCAGGTTACGTCCCACCGAGTCGGCTTCTTCGAACTGGGGATGTAACATTTCCCCAGAGCCAAGTCTTTCTTCAGCTCGGGGTCGGGATACATCCCACCGAGAGACTTATCATCGACATGGGATCAGAGCATCTGCCCCATGGTCGGCCCTCTATTGGTCTGAGGAGGTGACATTCCCCCAGAGCCAAATGTTATTCTCAGCTCGGGGTTGGGTTACATCCCACCGAGTCGATCGTCATCAGCATAAGGGCATAGTATTTTTTCCACAGGTAGATATCGGGATCCTCGTTGACTGAGCACATGAAGGTAGCAGGAAGGACCAGATTTACAGCCAATGCATTTTTCTCTGCGGTTCCTGGAGTGACCACCGACGGATTCATCGGCACACCATCTTTTTTTATAGTTCCCGGCATTAACTCGCAAACTCGTTGTTACCGAGAACTAGGGGATAGATGTTGATGGTGACCGTGGATTTTGGTCTCAGGGTAATACGGGAATACCACCTCCGAGGGAATCCTCCTTCAACGGTGAATTTGTTTGGTTATGGGGGACCAAAAGCAAACTTAGCAAAAGACAGATAAATGCACCAACCAACAAGGAGTTTTAACGTGGTTCGGCGGATCTTGGTCCGACCTACGTCCACGGGCACAAACAGGATGATGCTTTTATTACTCAAACACGCTTCTCAGCTCTTTTTTGTGTTTTACAAGTTAGAGCTTGATGATTCTGATCACTAACTTTGGTGATGATTTTTAAGATGCCCTTTACATATGCTCTACCATCCTATTTATAATAATACATAAATCAGACTCCTATTTGCACAAGAAATCCTATTTGAATTCAATCTTCTTCTTATTGTAAGGATTCCTGGTCTAGTACTGCTTTCTCTTTTCTTATTCCTTCTTGGATTCTGACTTCTTCTCCTTGTGAGAGTAGGATAATTTGCTTATCTTTTCCGCAATGAATGGGGTGTTGTCATCTTGAACACGGCTCGCTGTCTGGTCGGTTTTCATGAGGTCGGTCATGACAATCTTTTATGCTGAGAGTGTTTCTGCCGACCTTATAGTGATCGGTCATCCGAACCAAAGTGGTCGGTCTTCACATGTTGTGGTCGGGTCGGCTACATGATCTCATCCAGTCAGGGAATTACCCTTTTGTCCTTGTCGTACTGTCCTAAATGTTATAGTGCCTGAAAACACCATCAACATCTGTCCCCTAGTTCTCGGTTCCAACAAGTGTGCTAGTTGGTGCCGGGAACTACATAACAGTTTTGCTCTGTTTGGAGGTTGGTCTGGGGTCGAGAAATGCTTTGTTGCCTCTTTTCCAGCGCTTTGTCTTGAGACACGCAACGGTCACGTCCGCTTAAATGTCCATCAAATCAACTTTAGGGTTTCTTCTAGTTTCGACATTTGTCAAACATCCGCTGGGTTCCCGCCAAAAAAGGGAATGAATCGACCGTGGAGAGGAGTTTTCGCCGCGAGGTGATCTCAGACGTCCGTTTAAACTTGGGAGTTCTCTTTTGTAGTTGACACATGGCATTCATCCGATTTCTTCCTTCAGATCCGACGGTCATGAGCGTCCCGGTCATGACTATAAGAAAGCGAGGCTTTTACTGTTCCATCTTTTTTGGCAGTTTCTCCTCTTTTGTTTTTTTTTTGGAAACTTCTCTGTGATTTGCTTCGACTCGGCGTTCTCGGATTCCAACCGTGGACCTTCTTCTTTCTTTGCTGTGAAACATAAGGGACGGGCTAAACCGTGCTGTACAATTTTTTTGGCTTTTTCCGAGGAGAACAAGTAAGTCTTTTGAGCGATCTCTTCTCTTCTTGTAAGCTGTGAGTCTGTTTGCATATCTTGCGCGTCTGAAAGGGAAAGATTTATGTTTTGCCGGGTCTTGTTTTAGGGTACTTTAGAGCCTACCTGCCTAGTTAGTATGGAAACCGTGAGTAGTTCCTTGTAGACTGACTTCATCTGCCTTCCTTGTTTTAGGGATGTCTGATGGTGGTTCTTCCCCAGAAAGACTAGCAAAACCCTCAGCCCCCCTGTTGAAGAGCTCTCCTCAAGTTCGGGGGCACCCAGTGTAGAAGACCTTGATACTACCCCTACTTTCTCTGAGATCGAAAATGACTCCTACCATCAGAGAGTTCCTCGGAAGGACCCAGAGCCCGGTGAACTTGGATCGTCGGCTCTGGATATGAACCGTCCTTCAAAAATAACTGAAGACGACCTCGCCCTTCTTCGACAGCGGTATAACATTCCGATAGACATCGCCCTTGACGTTCCCGGCCCCATGGATCGCGCCAGCCAACCTGACGAAGGCTCGGTGGCACTCCTTCCTATCTTCTTTGAGTGCGGGCTGCGGTTGCCGATCCAGCCTTATTTTCTTGGATGTTGGCCGAGATGGAAATCGCCCCTTGTCAGCTGAGTCTGAATAGTTGGAGAATTTTGGCCGAGCTGTACACAGCTTGGCATCGGGCAGGGCTCGGGGAGCCCTCTTTTGAAGAGGTGAAGAGGGTGTATCGTCTGAAGGCCAACCCAAAAGCTCATCATGGTTGGTATTATCTTTCCGCTTACAACAGCTCTTTGAACATCGTCCAGAAGCTCCCTGATTCCAATAAGAACTTCAAGGATCTCTGGTTTTGGGCTACTGGGGATTGGGGACGGTCCCTGTTGTCGGATGAAGGGGAGACCTTGGTGCCGGATATCTTCAAGACGGGAGGTTAGGAGATCGACCTTTAGCTTCTCTTCCTTTTGTTTTCTCTGTTTGGGTTCTTACCATTTTCTTCTATTCTTCTTAGCCTGTTGGAGGGATGCTCCCAAAGTTTCCTACCAGGTCCGGCGGCGAGTATTCTGGGCTCGTCGGTATGCCGTCCACTGGAGGGAGTTGGTTAATGAGGCGGCTTTTGTTGAGTCTGGCCTTATTCGGGTTGTCCCCACGGATGTCTCGGGTCGAATAGGTAGATGTCCGCTGTTTGTTTTGTCTTCCCTGTTTGTATTGGGGTATACTCCCCATTTGACCAGCTCCTCCCGTAACCAAGATTTCATGCCGCTGTTTCTGGTTCCATGCTGCCCCCTGTGGTTTCTTTTCTTTCTGCTACCTCGGGAGTGGCGCTTCTCAAGGTCGGTGTCTTCTCGTACCTTTTCGGTATGTTCTTTCCCTCTTCCCCGGGTACTGTGAGGGCTATCGTAGGAGGAGTCTGGTGATGATTTGTCATATTCCTCTTCTCATGTGTCCTCGGTTTGGGAATCTCTCTGCACTACTACGGATCTCACCCTGTAGGATTCCCTCCTCCGGGGTCTATCGTCTTCGCTTGTATCGACAATTCTCTTCCCTTCTGCTATCTCATTCCTTCGCCGGATAGCCCCGGCTTTCACAATTGCTTTGATAGCAAAATCAATGGAAGCAAACAAAGATAAAAAATCAAAATCATTTCTATTAATCCCATTTATAAATATGGAATTGAAATTAGAATTGAACTGACACCCATTGCTTATGGTAAATCAATGAGAATTGAGAATGTTGTTTCTACTCTAAACAAAGATAATTGCAATAGCATGCTATATATAAAAGAAAATTAAAATGATTTTGCATATGCACATTTCTTTCATGAAATATATATCAACCTTTCCCAGCTAAGCAAGTGTCATTATAATTTTATGCAGTTAAAAGAAAGTTTGTATTTATATTTTTTTTTCAATCTTGTCTAACTCCATTCTCATGTAATATTTATTTCTAATTGTATTATGACCTAAAGCTATATATATATATATATATAACATCTTATAGTGTTACAACATATTGTTGTTATCAAAATATCTCGTTGACATCCAACTCTTTTTTTTTTTTTGAATCATCGGAAACTCCGCCGCCAAATCATCATTTACGGCCTTAAGCGGAGCATGTAAAACTCCGATGTCTCGGGCTCTTATAAAAAACGCACTCTTTGTATTCAAATACAGGTCCTGAATGTGAGATCATGAACTTTACACTACCAAACCACGTCCCTTGGGGACGTTGACATCTAACTCTTCTTAGATAAATAAATAAGAAATCATTTATGGGAAAAATAACATCTACATAGTTTCTACTATGAACATGTATACATTTGCTAATTATAAGAACCACAAGTTAATTGGATATGATCAAGTTTCACACTACTACTTTTTATTTTTTATTTTTTTAAAAAAATGCACTGTTTGTATTTATAAGATATTGGAAGAAACTATACAAGACAACCATATATATATATATATATATGTAAGAAGTTTTTGTTTGTATTATCCAAAGTTTAATACAAAACTAGGGTTTCAATAGGAATATCATTGGTGAATGTTGAAGAAAGCTCAGTAGTGCTGCTGGTGTTGAATAAGCAATGGTGAGCCTCATAATCATTTGCACTAATAGTGTGCAGTGCAACTGTGACCTTAGTATTAGTGTGTGGTTGCTTTTCCCTTTAGTGTGTGTTACTTCATTGAGGTAAGGGTGGCAAAAAAGCACGGGTCCGGCCCGGCCTTATTCGGCCCGGTTCAGGGTGAAAAAAGCCCGGGTCGAGCTTCAAAATGAGGGACTCGGCTCGGATCCGGGCCCGAGCCGGGCTCAATCAAAAAAGTCTGGGCCCGGTCCGGCCTGGGCTTAAAATAAATAATTATATATTTATATTTATATAATAAATTTTTTATATTTATAATTTTTTTTATATTAAAAAAATCGTGCTCGGGTTCGGACCCGAGCCGGGCCGGGCCGGGCCGGACTTTTCCCGAGCCCGGGCCAGTTGCCATCATTACATTGATGGGAACAAATGCTTAAATGGTTGAGTATATGGATGCCCTCAAATGGAGTAAGATTTGAAGTTTTTTAAATTGAATTATCTTTTGAATAAATAAATATCGATGTCAAATATTTCTAACCATATCTCTTGTTTTACATTTGATTATGTTTGGAATTGAGATACCGGAAGATTATTTTGAATCGTATTATATTTAAGATATTGAGATTGAATTGATCGTGGATGGTATCAATGATTATATTGAGTTAAGTTAATTTTCGGAGAAACGAATTTATATTGAATTTAAGTTATTAAACCTAGCTAGGTAAATTTTATTCCCAATTTACCCTTTTGGATTATTTAACCATACCAACTAGGGAATTTGAGTTGCTCCTTGTGATAATGTGTCACTAGATTGTTACTCTTATATGTTTAAATAGCTATAAATGAGAGAATTTGTGAAAGACATGGGTTCGAGTCCCCACAAAAGTAGTGAGGACTCAAATCTTCCTCTTTAGAAGGAAGAAGTTATCCTATATGGGAGTTGATTCTCAAGTTGTGTCTTGGTTGATTTAGAATTTGTAAGTCCCGAGCTACGTCTCGGTTGATTTCTGGGTAGTGCTATAATTATATGTATCTAGAATCTCAGTTGATAGCATATTGTAATATACGTAGTTTGTAATAATTCAAAAAAAAAAAATAGCTATAAATGACCCCATTGAAATGATGAAGTTAGCAGACAGATGAGTTTAATTGAGTAGCTTTGGCCATCAAATAAAGCAACTATTGAATTCCCTTTGCTTTCAAGCTACATCATTTTGGGTACCAAATTGTACAGCAAATTGGAACAATCAATTTCTTGCAATGGATGATTGATTAGAATGTTTCTCAATGCTTATCTTACTTCAATTTATAAATATGATTTAGAAAATCCAAAAATTTATTAAAATATGAAAAGTTTAGATATTAATGAGATAATTTTTAAATCTCCTACTAAAATGAAGAGTATTTACTGTAAAAATTAAGTTTTATCATCACTAAATTAATGTTCTAACTACGCAATTACTTCTATTATCACAAGAATGACTGTTAACACACATATATATATATAATAATCATAATAATAATAAAAAGTGTTATATAGTCATATTTGAAATCATTTTGCTTCCACAATGTTAATGATAATAATATATTATAAACCTTATTATGTTATTATTTAAAAAAAAAAATATATTTCATTACAAATCTACTAACATTTATAGTCTGAAATCTTTTCAAACTTTTGTTAAATAAAAGTTATCATATCATATATCAATTTTGTTATGTTATAGTTTTAATATCTAAGTCTAGAATCAATTTTTTTTAAGCCGATATATTTATAAATCATAAGTCTATTTATATATACAATCAGGAATCAATCCGAATAAATCTAAATTAGTTGTATTATAGCACAATTTAAATATATACGATCATGTTTATTCAATCTATCTAAATTCGTGAGAAATGCGATCTATCTTTTTCCAATATTAAGAAAAAAAATATGAATTTTTATATACGATCATACTTTTGAAGTAAAGTGATTTCCTATCCAACCATAGAGAAATTAATTTTAATCTTTTGAACCCTAGCCAATTGAAATTGAATGATCAAATAGTCAACAAGGCAAAGTACGAGGGCAGGGCAAAGGCATGTGCCACATGTAAGTTGCAAATAAATTATTGAACCTACATGCAAATAAAATAATTAATAATTTTATTTAATATAATTTTTATATATTATATAATTATTAATTAATGTTATCACCTAACGAAAATATCAAATATGTTGAGTATAGCAATTAGCAACGACAATTAATTACGATCTTGAACCTCTCTCTTCATCAAATCGTCGGTGCTCTCTCGATTCCCTTTCATGCCCACATCATAACTAATAATAATTTTATTCCACTTTTATCCCTGGATCCAATCTTTGATTCGACATCCTAAGATATCATGAGGCATGGCAAGGAGACCCGGCCCCGATCCGCATGGACTCGGATAATTCGGGTCTTAAAAATTCGGACTCAGATAAATTTGAATTCGGATACGGGATCGCACGGGTCCGGCCCGGATGGACCTAGATCAGGAAAAAAATAATAAAAAATAAATATAATAAATTAAAATATAATGAAAAAATTAAAATTAAATTTAAAATAATTTATATATATATATATATATATATATATATATAATAGATCATAATTAAAAAAATATAAAAGAATTGAAATAAAACTAATAAAATTGACAAAATCCAAATATAAATATAAAATAATACAATTAAAAATTTAAATAAAAATAAAAAATAATAAACTGGGTATCCGGATCCGGACCGGGTAGACCCGAGTCCGGACCCATGTCTATTTACCAACCGAACCCGGGCTAACTAAAATGCTTTCGGATCCGGACCCGGATCCGACCGAACCCAGGTCCGAATCCGAATTTTGCCATCCCTACCTATGCCCCTTTCCCTTTGATCTATAATCTATTTTTATTTATATATAAAAAAAAGTCCAAATTTTAACCCTGTATTTATTACAAAGCATGACCACCGAGTGTTAAAAATCAATGATTTAAAATTTGGATCGGATTGGCCCGTGCACACCCCGTACACTTTAAGGATGATAATCCAGACATCTCATCCTGATCAAATTTCATCTCGTCCCATATTGATTGAGTTTCAGTATATAGAAATTTTCTTGAGTTCTAGATTGAATGATGCGAGATCCTGAATCTTAATCTGATATTCGAGATTTTTTAAATTAAAATCTAGGATTAGGGATTTAAAAAAAAATCGTCTCAAATCTCGACAATAATTTTTTCATGGGGACGAATTCCACCAAAATTTTCATTCAAAATAAAAAATATTTCAAATCTCAAACAGAATAAGATGAAATCTCAATCGAAATTCGAGATTCGAGATTTTCCGACAAATCCCGCGTACACAAAACATAACCCCTAGAATCCCGAAACGACACACAAATTCAAAAGAAATCTCATCTCACCCCACCCGCGTTCACAGCTTCTCAAAATGTCGGTGAAAAATTAACACTCCAATCCATTTCTAAGCCTTCTCATAGTCATTGCACTAAATTTTCTTTCATTTCTTCTCCTTCATATGCTGATGAAAGGTTTGTTTATTTTTCATATTTTTTTTTAAAAATCCCTGACGTTTTTTTTTTGTTTTTTTGGTGCATTGTCTGCATTATGGTATGTTTGGCTACTGAGAAATTGAAGGAAAATGCGAGAAAATGCAGGAAAATGAGAGGGAGAAAATATTAATATCTGTTTAATGTGGTTCTGTGTTTTGTTAGAAAAGAAAAACCAGTTCAGCACTGAGCTTGGAGTACTTTCCCCCTTACATGAGGCTACGTTTTGGTTTTGTTTCCTGTTTGGTTACTTAGAAAATGAAGGAAAATGCGAGAAAATAAAGGATTTTTTTTTAAAAAAAAAAAAAAGGATAATGGCGTTCTGGGCTTTTGGAAAAAAATGATTTCCCACTACAACTGTGTTTCAAGTCAATGTATTCGGATTTTGGAAAATGTTTTCCTTCATTTTCTCAGTTGCCAAACGGGTTTTTTAATTTTTAATTTTGAATATTATTTATTATTTATGCATTTATTATTGGTTAGATTAGTAGCTGACATCTTAAAAACCATTCAGTAACTGTTTTAAAAGTTCTCCAGAAAATAACGGGCTACATTTAACTTATATAGATAATATTCCTTCCAAAGTAGGAAATATTTATTAAATGGAAAAAATATTCTAAATTAGGTAAAAGTATAATAAATTAATAATCCAATCCATTAGATTTATTTTATTTTTTTTACTATTTACTAGTTTATATATGCAGTGTTTTAGTTTATTTTGTATTCTTGAACTTATTTTATTTTAAGGTAATGTTAACTGATGGCAAAAGTTACATTATAATACGTCCTTTGCTACTTAAAAGAGTTAACATGGTGTTTTTTTTGTTTTTGTTTTTGTTTTGAAATGTAATCGTAGATTGAAGAATTAACATGAATGATGAGAATTGGATTTTGTCCCATTTGGATGAGTTCTTTGATGACGTTGTGGATTCAACGGAGGACTTGGAAGCAAATAATTTAGGCGTAGAATATTGGAAGCTTAACTTTCAATCCCTTGAACCACCACCATTTAAAAGTTTGTCCGATTTTTCGGAGGTGCTGACAAGCAACTCTAACCCGGTGAGTGTTCTTATTTTTTGCTTATATTGTATCTTATACAAGCATAAACTCTGAACTTTTGCAGTTACTACCCAAGAAGTTCATTTACTCCTGCAATTTTTCCTCTGTTCATATATTTTGGGAGTGAAGTTATTTTGGTCTCCAACCAAGACATAGGTTTTAAAGCCTTTGGGGTTACCTGCCTAGGAAATTATATCCTCTGGGTTCCGTGAAATTCGTTGAGGGACTGATAGATGGCTTTGTTTGCTAACAAAGTTTAACTATTAGGAGATATAACCATCAATGTGAATGGCTTCCATCCTTGGCCTAATTGTGGATTCTGAATGTCAACTTGTTTGG
The DNA here is from genome assembly GCA_019454045.1 of Zanthoxylum bungeanum. Taxonomy (NCBI): domain Eukaryota; kingdom Viridiplantae; phylum Streptophyta; class Magnoliopsida; order Sapindales; family Rutaceae; genus Zanthoxylum; species Zanthoxylum bungeanum. The sequence goes on from SKCR01050494.1 coordinate 22,510, forward strand.
AGAATTATATATTTTTAGATTGAATGCGTTTAGTGAGCTCACTTGTTCCATACTTTTTAGCTGCTGTTAGATGTAAATTGACAACAGAATTGTAGAAAGGTGAAGAGAGCGGGAAAGAAAAAATGGAATATTTATTCAAACCTCTGTGCACCTGCACCAAGAATAGTTGTATCAAAATATCTGGCTGTCCAACCCGTCTATTAATTCATTTTATAGTATTTTATGATTTGTCAAAATGATTGCTAGGCCAGAGTTTACCATTTATGATTTACCCTGCTTAGTGCTTAGTTTCAAGTATTTTCCTTGTTTGTATAACAATTATTGTTTTTCTGTTTTTTTCCTGGTTTGTTAATTTAATTTACAAAGATAAAAAAAAATTCCCATGGGTTCAAAGTCCATGATTAAATGAAATTCATATAAAAGCTAAAAATGTATGGGGTGCGCCTCACTTTGATAAGGCTTTGCGCCTTGCCTTGCGCTTTGCGCCTAGGCTCCAAGAGGACCTTGGCGGCTCGGTGCTCTTTGCACCTTAAACAACTATGGTTATATTTATATGTCTGGAGGCTGGTTTAAACAATATGCATGGACACATATTTGGTTAAATTTTGCCACATGTTGGTAAATGCATTTAACCTTTTAGAGTGAGGCATATTCGTCATGACTCCTAGCAAAGCATTTGCCATGAGTGACATGATCTATATTTCCTTTGAAGTTGGGGGATATGATTAAGAGGCACATTGTTTGGAAATGATGCTTGCTAGAGAGGAATGAAGATTATTCTAGATTGAGCATCAATGTGCATTGATCACTTTAATGTATCAAAAAGGTGATGATTGTTCTGGTCATGGTGCCAAAATGAGGCTTGTGATATCAGTATAAGGTCTTGGGATGGTATCGAAGCCGGCATGGTTTGCAAACAGAAGAAATGCATGGTGTACAATCTATGTATTGTATCTAATTCTAGGTAGGAGTTTAATGGCTTCTCTCCAGGATAAGAAACAGGCTAGAGAGCAGTGTAAAAATCTACACAAGGAGTTGTTTGTCTGTGAGATTGAATGCAAAATTATTGTATAATCTATACATTGCGTTTTCTGGCTTCTATCGGTTAGGGAAAAAGTATAATTTCTTTTGACTTTATTTTGTTTTTTTTATGCAAGAGATAAAATATTAATACATTTGATCAGATATAGTCAAGTGCTAAAATTTCTCTAAATTTCTCATCTGATCTTTTGTTAATTGTTACTTCAATCTTTGTTCAGTATCCCAGAGTTCCTCAAGTGAAACAGCAGCCGAGCACTACTGATATATACCACAATAGAAGCAGTTTTGTCTGCAACAACTCTAATGATGGCAAATATTTGCTGTTGTCACAGACCTCCAGTCCAGTATCTGTCCTTGAAAGTAGCAGCTCTTGCTCAGCTGTAAAACACGTACCCATTAATCCTAAACTTGTTTTTACAGTGAAGCGAACTCGAAGCAAGCGTCGACGACCTGCAATTTTTAATCCACTGTTCATGTACCCTTTCACATCCTCTACTTCCTCCACTTCTGAGGATTATCATCCTTCAACTGCTTCTGAATCAGGGTCGGAAATCAATCTTACTGAGAAGCCTGGCAGGAAGAAGCTGAAAAGGAAAAAGAACCTGGCGATGTTCTTAGATTCAAGAGAAATTAAGAAACCGTCCTTTCAGCATTCAGACTCCCCTAGAAAATGCACCCACTGTGAGGTGACGGAAACCCCACAATGGAGGGAAGGACCTATGGGACCGAAGACCCTTTGTAATGCATGTGGGGTTCGCTACAGGTCTGGTCGCCTTGTTCCAGAATACCGACCTGCTGCAAGTCCTACCTTTGTTCCATCATTGCACTCCAACTCCCACAAGAGGATTATGGAGATGAGACACGAGGATAGGATGTAAACCTCTGCTGCAAGTCCTATCTTCCGTCGCATCACTGCACTCCACAAGAGGGTTATGGAGATGAACAATGCAAGGCAGTAAGTAGACTCCAACGATTTTGACGAACAATGTATCTCTTTGCTCTGTGTTTAGTATGTTTTAGTTGATTGTTTTTGTACATTAATAGAAATAAGAGGTAGGAAGCAGGACTAGAAGAAGCCTTTGATGAGGACATGACAACATGTTTGTCTTTAGGAAAATGCCTTGGGTAGAGAGAATGAAGTTGTATCTTCAAGTCAGTGTTAGTTTTGCTTATGCCCTCTGGTAGTTGATTATAAGCTTGTTCAATTATTTACACTGGAATGCCTTAAATCAGGAGTGTTGAACAACAATATAATGTTTCTCTGATTTGCCACTCTCTGATTTGCCTTAAATCACGACCTTCCCACTCTCTGATTTGCCACATCAAGAAGCGATCTACACACATTTGAATGAATTGCCCGTAATTCGTGGGATAATCTTCTAGAGAGTACAATATTGTATATTACCCCTATCAATAAAAACGATAAATAAAAAGAAGAGTTGTTCTTCTGCAATACCCTTCAATTCAAATAACATGTCAATTTGACAACCCCCATCACATCCAGATAAAGCCAATATATATATATAATTTTTTATATTAAAAAATCGGACCAGATAAAGCCCGGCTTGAGCCCGAGACAGACCGACCCGGCCTGGTAATAACTCGGGTTGGGCTTTTCCGAGCACGAGCTTAATTATTACTTCTCGGACTCGGCCCGACCTATTGTGATGCATAACTAGGCGGCACAGAGTAGACCGGGCCGGCGGTTCGGTTCGGTTCCGAACCGGAACCGGAACCGAACCGGTTAATTCCGGTTCGGTTCCGATTCCATTCGTTTTTTTTTTAACTTTTTTGAAAATAAAAGTTAAATTACAAATAATTACATTAAATTAATTTTTTTGAAAATAATTACAAATAAAATTACATAATTACAAATTACGTTAAATTACATTACATAATCACACTAAATTACAAATAAAATTCTTATTTAAAAAATTAAAAAAAGATAGTATTTACTAAATTCAAACCGGTTCCAACCGGAACCGTACGGTTCCAACCGGTTCGGCTAGGGGAGGAACCCTAACCGAACCGGTTCGATTCCGGAACCGGTTGGAACCGGAACCGTCCGGTTCCAACCGGTTCGGTTCCGGTTCCGAATCGGAACCTTGACCAGGTCTAGCACAGAGCATGACACGGGCACAACATACATCCGTACAATACGACACACTTTGGAAAAATCCTTCTGAATTAATCTATAATACCATGCCGTTATTCGATTCTGCAGTCGAATTTTTGTCGTGCCAAAAACCTTATCTCAAATGTATATATGATTTTTAAAATGGCAGGTGTAGATTTTTTTTTTTTTTTTTTGGAATCGTTAGAAATCCCACAGACAAATCATATCTTCTGGGCTTAAACGGAACAGGTAAAATCTCCAATTGTCTCAGACTCTTACAAAAAACACACTCTCTGAATTCGAACCTGTAGACGCTGGTTTTCACCCGAGGTCCACAATCGAGATTTCGTTGAGAGGGGCACTAGCGATCCTGCAAAACAAAGAGGTAGGGTGAGCGCGGAGATTCTACCCACCGGTGTGGTGGATGCCGTAGGCACTCCGACGCCCAAGTCAGTAGAGGAAATGAGCTATTAACACCGTAGGATGAGGAACAATGGCAGATATTACCTTGATCCTCGTATGATGCCGTGAGGGCGGTAGGTTGGTGATTAAGATAATTCTGGAGAGAATGCTATTAGGCTATGAGTAGGAGAGCTTGAATGACCCTTCCTCGTGGAGCTTCTTCTCTTATGTACACATCCTCGGGAGGCGTGTGTATTTACTGCACTTGATTGCTCGTCCGTTGGGTGTTGGTAACGGTCGATTTCTTGAGGGGTAATTAATATGTCTGCCCGTTGAAGGCTGGAAACGGATGGGTTATGAGGGGTGTTTATGAGTTCGAGCATTTCGTAGGCTGGCGTATGGTGGGCCTTGGTTATGGCTTGGATATAGGGTATTTCACTGGGTATGAGCCTGTGAATCTCTGGGCCTATATACATTAAACTCATGGCTTCCTTTTGTGTGTGGGTTTGAGGTAGTAACTTGGGTCTGGACCTTATGCTGGGTACTGTTAGGGGAGTCTGGGGTACATTTAGTATTGGACCTGAAGTAAAAAGTAGAGATTGTCCTTGGCCCAAATTTGGCCCGTACAGTTTGTCATCTACTCTCTAAGTCAATGAGTCATTGGATTGAAGAGTATTCGTTGGTCGTGTCGCCTGGCATAAACTAGGAAAGTCTTCGTTACCCGGACTGGGCCACGATTGGGCGTCTTCAGTGTCGCCTGGACAGTGTGGCTACGATTTTGAATCTGACTAGCAAATGATTATGGGGGATGTCCCCAGTTGATTGGATCGGATGAAGGTTCATGGCATACTCTTATGCCACTGGTCCTGGGATTTGTGGAGCCTTCAAAATAGTCTCGGTCTTCAACTTGACTTGACGAGAGTCCATGGGGATGTCCCCAGTCGACTGAACCAGATGAAGGTTCATGACAATCTCCATACTGCTGGTCAAATGACCAGAGAAGCCCTCAATGTCGTCTGGACTTGTTGAATGCCAGAAAGTCATTCATTCGTTTGGTACCAAATAGGCACCAAATCGAGTCTACATGTCGTCTAGACCAGATGAAGTTCCATGAACTGAACTTGACACCATCACGAGCCAATTAGGGAGTGTTCCTCGGCGACTGGACTTGGTGAAGGACATGAGGACATTCACCCGTTTGGTATCGAGGAGGGACCAAACCGAGCATACATGTCGTTCGGACCATAAGAAGGTCCATGAACTGAACTTGACTCCATCACGAGCCAATTTAGGGAGTGTTCCCGTCAACTGGACCTAATGGAGGCCATGAGGACATTCACTCGTTTGGTATCAAGTAAATACCACCGAAAATCAGTGAAATTAGGCTGAAGAAGAAACAGCCGGCAGAGAGCTCGTCAAAATTCTCCACAAACTTCCTCAAACTTCAACTCAATTTCCCCCCAAATCCGAGAGAATCATGAATCATGGAGGAAATCGAAAACAAATTCACTTCAAGAATGGAATTTTAATCACAAATCAACGCACAATGTTGACTCGGCAATCCGAGGATCACACAACAATGGCGAGAATTGAATAAATTCCAAAAATGGAGTTGAGAGAATTTTGAAGAGAGAGAAAGTGTAGAGAGAGAAAAAAATTTGACCAAATGAGCTAATAGATTAGTTAACACGATTAGTTAAAGTTAATAGATTTAATCAAAAATATTATTTTATTCTTGGAAAATGGTATCTTTTCCACATGATTGTTAATAGAATAATTTTATTTGAAACTTTTGAAAGTATTCCAAAATCCATTCGTTATTTCAAAATTGTTCTCTTTTTTACCATTAACTTTAGTTATATATATATATATATATATATATATATATTCTATTAGAAAAATAAATATTTATTAATAAATTAAATTATTTATATTTATTAATAATTATTATTTAATTTCTAATATAAGATTATTTTTATTATTTTTCTTTTTATTGTATAAAATTTATTTCTAAACATTTTAAGTTTGTGATGTAGTAATTTAATATTTCATTGACTATTTTCCTCATTTAGTAATTCTAATGATTTCCATAATTCATATGCATTTGTAAATTTGGAAATCATATCTATTATGCTTTTATCTATTACATTAAATAAAAATTTAAGAGTATTTGAATTTGCCGAAATTATTCCACGATCTCTAATATCCACCAATATCGTAGGCGAGCAAAAATCCATTTTGTCATAAAACGGCGGTTTATTTGAGAGTTCACATTCGGTGAATTTTATTGTGTCACTTGTAGACGTTGTAATATCTCTTCTCAGATGGTTAGATCTTTATTGAGAAGTCTTTACTCTGATACCAATTGAAATTGTCTACAAGCACATAAACAATAACAACAATACCTAAGAGGGGATGAATTGGGTATAAGTTCAAATAATGCGAAATTAAAAATTCTTCACAATTTTAAGCCACTTTATTAGTAAATTTACCAATTAAGCTTAATGTGTATTTTACCAATCACAATCTATTACCAAATACAAGATTCTAAAGTAATAAACAATTTTAAAATAAAACTTGCGATAATTAAAAGAGTTTAGGGATATAGAAAATAACACTGAGATTTATAGTGGTTCGGTCAACAATATTTACGCCCACTTCTCCAAACCGCGCTTGAAGCTTTCCACTATGTAAATGTGAATACACACATTACACCATGAGTTTTCTGTGACTCACTCACAAACTAAGAGTTTTGTCCCTAGATTCACTCCAAACATTTACACAAATTTATTCTTTTGAATACTCCCACTCAACAAGGGATTTCACAGCCACAAATGTTTGAAAAATTAGAAGGTTTGACAACACCACTTTGATACTCACAAGAGATAAAGAAGATTAAGGATGTGAGTTGTCAACTCATGTAAATCCAAGCTCACTAAATATGTATGAAAATGTATGTGTATGAGCTTTTATAATCAATAGAGTATATAAATAAAAAGATTGATGAAACTTCTTTGTTTGTGCTTTTTATAAAATGTATGAATGTGTTAAAACTCAACAAAAATGAAGTGGGGACTTAATTTATAGAGAAAGAGAAAATTGTTCCAACTCTCTATGCTGAGAACGATGTGCCGGTGTCAGAGACCGGTATGCCGGTCTGTAAATTTAAACGATTATAAAATTGTGACCGTTGAGCACCGATAAGCACGAGTTTGGCCGGTATGGAGATCGGTATGGTTCAGACCGGTTCCAGTAACAGGTTCAAAGTCCACGTAGGCTGGTATGATGACCAATGGGGTTTGGTCCGGTTCCAGTAACGGTGTTTTCATAACACATAGACCGATATATCAGTATCAGGGACTGGTAGACCGGTCCAATGCATAAAACTCAGGATTTGAAGTTTAAAACTATATGCACATGATTCTAATTCAATATATGAATGTGCATGAGTCCTATGAATTTAGAATACTTGAATTAACAACTCACTTATATTAAGAGTCCTAAGTTATAAGACATCGCTTGATTTCTTCATTTGAACTCCAGTCTTCACGTCCATTTTATTTCAACATATTTTTGTAATATTTTACGAATATGTCGAAATCCCGCATATTGCATCATCAAAATCTTCGATCAATGCTGTCAGCCCTAGTGCCTGTCACGACCACAACTAGCAAGATTCAATTGTCTTTTGCTAGCTGGCCGATGTGCCTTTGAAGTCCTTTTATGGTGGAAAACCCACTTGAAAAAGACAGACAGAAAAAATAAAAATAAAAAAATAAAAAAGCTACCACAGTTTTTCATTATTATAACAACTTTTTCATTATTAATAACAACGATGTAATTACACGTATCAAATGCTCGTAGCGCAAAGTTTTTTGTATCCCATTGTCAATAACAAAGTTCCAGCATTGCAATATATAATAATACTTGCATGAAAGTGTTGATGGAAAATAGGAAAATGAAAAAACTGACCTAGATAATAATTTATTAGCTTTTAAGTAATTTCAGGAGTGATTAATCGCTGATTGTTATTGAAGCGGTTAAATTTGATTAAAAATCGCTGATTTAATATTCCATCGAAAATCGATGATTTTCGATTTTTTAACGATTTACAAAAAGACTCACTCTTTTTCTTTTATTCATTATTCTTTCTCTCTTTAGAGATGGTAGCTATCTCTTTCAACTTTGTAATTATTTAACCTTTTTTTCATAATAAATAAGTGTTTTTTTTTATATAGTTTTTTGAGGATATTAAAAAAAAAAAAATTCATTTTTCAAATTCTCAATCTTGTGAAATGTCAACTTTATCCTTCCCGAATATGTTCGATTAATCGCAAATCGTTCAAATCACTCTTGGAGCGATTAACTGTCGAGATTTCCGATTAAACTACCGGTTCTTAGCACATTTCTTCACTATTTTTCCTGCATCTTTTACAAGCCTTCTCAAGGAACATAGATTTGAATTGTGGCTTTGCTTCGCAAGGCATCTTCCAGATTCTTTCTACAATTTCCTCGCCCATGACTATCTGTCTAAAGAATAGCTTGTGTTGATAGATAATCCAGGAAAATTGATTAAGCCTCTTTTTTGTTTTTGGAGTCGATGTTTGCAGCTTCAATTTTTCTCTCTTATGATGATCAAATGATCGGAGAACTTCAATTCTCTATTGCTTTACGAAACTGCATAGATCCTGAGTTTTTTTCCTTGAAGGTCAAGGGGTAGTGAACCTAAATATAATTTTTAACACTTTTATCTCTATCTCCCCAGGACGAGAAGCCGGATTACAAGCTTTTACTAAAATATTTAAAAATCAACTCGACTATGCCCTTGGACGTAGTATAAACTCCACAAATAATGAGGCAAACATTGTTGATCTGCAATCCTAGTCAAAATTCAAAAACAGAAAATCCTACATCTGACTGCAACGAAAAACAAAAAAGAATTGACCTGGGATTAAATGAAGACTAAAATTAATCATAAAGTATATATACTATAATGTTGAAAAAAAAATTTTAACACAGTACATGTACTTTCTGATTTGTTCTAATCCCCATTTAGTTTTCATTTAATCCATATCATTTTCGAAAAGATTTTCCAGCCAAAAAATATAAATACCATGGAAATCAGTAAGAAGCAAAACCAATAATAAAAAAAAAAAAAACAACAATAGAGTAAAAATAACAGCTAATAAACAGTATTAACCATAACACAACCTACCGTTCAATCCCCACCTGGAATCAAAAATAAACTGTACATGCATTTGTTGCATTAAACCCTTGCCAACCAAAAATGTGGTCCGCTTCTACGATCCAACTTTCACCTAGAGCCAATCTAAACAGGATCCGACGACCATCACTCAAGAACAGCAACCTCTTGATCAACCCTCCAGTAGTTTACATCATTGAACTCCACTCCAGCCCCACCTTCATCGGGATTCTCCTTTTCGGGCATTTTTTGAATAATGCTCCTCTTTAAAGGCCCTGCTTCCCCAACTATTCCCTCCTTCAGAGCCAGTTCCATTGCTTTCTCTGTACCTTCTAATTCCACACCTACAAATTCAACATCCTCTTCAAACAATGAGGGCACTGCAGCAGATCTCTGACTCCCGTCACTGCTCACCATTCCATCGCTGGTATCCATGGATGTTGAGGAACCATTTGGAAGTGTTGATTCTACACTTGATGGTGAACTACCATCAGAAATCACTGCCTCACCACGAGTGGCAGGAATAACATCAGAATTGTCATGATCAATAAAAGGATTCAGACTTGACCCACTGATTTGCATATCTGATGATCCTCCCCATCCCTCCCAATCTGGTAAAGGCCTAGCTGCAAACATGTCTAAATTGTCCGGACTGTCAAACCGGAAGAAACCCAAATCATTAGAAGCATTTGCATTCTCACTTTGTGCATTCAAGTCTCCATTGTTTACCGAACCGCTCCCAGGCAATGTGTTCAAATAGCTTGCGTCAGAAGAGGATGTGCCGTTGACAGAATCTTTGCTTTCGGTTAACTCGTCAACCTCCCCAACCACCACTTCATCATCACTACTGCTGTTACCACCATTTTCTGTTCCATTCAAGTTTACATCATCCATCATCCCAGTGGGTGATGTGCTCACAGGCACATTACCATTTCTGTCATCTTGGAAGGCAAACCAGTTGGAATTCGTGAATAGACTGCGGCAACAAGAATAACATTATCATCACTCCCACAACATGATTAATTAAACAAAGGAAACAAATATTGCAGAATCAATTTGAATTTTTTTTAAGGCTAGAAACGAAAGATGATGCACCTAATTCTAAAAAACATTTCCATATTAAAGCAGTCAAAAACCTTCAATCACAAACTCATAGGAGAATTTTTGAAGTGACAACCACTATAAGCTTTGGTTCAAGTCTCCAAATTTTAGGAAGATGAATTCCACTCTATCTACGAATCCATTCCTTTCGGTTAATAAATATGGCTTGTTTGTGGCTCCCAAAACTAAGAAACCTATATATACCACATTAATTCCATTCCTTTCAGACAAAAATCTGTTGCATGTTAACTTTGGATCAACCATTTTACCATTTCCTGATTTTCCTGATTCGCAGGAAAAGAATGGTTCATGCCCATGATGCTATACCAAATACTGCAAACAGAACAGATGACCTAAAGTCTGTGCAAGCCAACACAACGGTGGAATCTGAAAGGAGATTCATACGTTTCACCAAAATCTCAATAAAAGGATCTGCATGTCAGGGTCAAAATTACACCCGAGAAGCAGTTAACTGCCGCTTTACAGTTTTTTTTTTTTGCCTGGAAGGGGTTTTCAGGTTCCAACTGAGAGACCAATAATTATCAAAAATATTAATCTATGCAAATTCTATATTGCAGAATCAAATAACTGCATAACACAATAAAAATACCAATCTATTTTGTGTCCAACCCATTAAATTGTAGGTAAAAAAAAATTGTGCCAAATCAACCATTCATATCCATAATGTCAACATTAAAGTACAACATTCAAACTTACCTCCCTTGATCATCACCAAGCCTCAGGGATGATATTACAACTTCAGCAGATTCATCATCAAAGTAGACATCCTGCATGTCAAGAAGCAATTTAATAACAAAATACGTCTCAGAAGACAATTCATAAGAATTTTCAGTTATCTTTATCTTTACAGAACCCCGGAGCTTATTCATCCTAATCTAACTCTCAAACACCCATTAACTACCTTGCCTTCAATTGCAATGGAAGTAACAGAAAAAAAAAAAAAAAAAAAAAAAAAAAAAAAAACTAATATTATTACCTCATCATCCCTATCAAGAGCTCCATGATCCTGCAACAACAGTAATAGGAGGCAAGTCAGCAACTTAACTTCAATTATGTATGATTCGTATGAAAGAGCAGAATTATGAGTGAATCCATGGTATACCTCTTCAGCATCCTCATTCCCGTATATTTTATATCTAAGAGCCTGACTTAAGTTGTTTGCTAGTGCGGCAACATCATAATCTCTGTCATGAAGGTCTTCATCATCACTATCCCTTGTCCTATCATGCAATGCTGTTGGGCGGCTGAATATTACAAGAAATGGGAGACTTTTTAATCTACTAATCATAGAAAGAAATACTAGAAAAACCTATTTAAGGTTACATTAACTATGTCTCATGCCAATGATGTAAAATCAACAATCGCAGCAGCAGCAGCCAGCAGGATTAAATCAGCATAATGGTAGGAGCAATTAAGTACCTCTAAATATCTCAAACCATTATAATGGCTAATAGTGCTTAAACATAGCTAAGATCACCAGCAACAGAACATAAGAAGATAACCAACTTAAAAGGCAGATCAAAATTATGTGCTACATGGCAATGTGTTATATGATACAGACAGAGCCCATGGCCTTGAGTGCCCACAATCAATGCATCTAGAGTGCATATAACAATTTCTCTACGGAATGATATCTATTCATGTTCCCTAGTGTGCAATGCAAAGCAGAAATGAAGCAAGAAAATACCCGCATGCCCATCGGTAAACATTTTCTACCGCATTACGCTCTTCCAAGACATTAACTTGCCACTCCCTCCACTCACTGTTTTCCTATAAATAACAGGTCAATTTAAGTAGCGTTAGTGAACGTATCAGATACATTTATCAAAAAAATAAAGAATATATTAGAAATAACTTAACCAATCCATCTTTACGAAAAATAGTAGTTCCATAACACTCTATATTCTTTTAACGGAACAAAATTTGAATAGCATTTCAGAGGAATCACCTCACTACATAATGAGGAGATAATGATAATGGGATCATAAGGGACAAGCTAAAAGGGCAGTTCATCATCTGTGCGCAAACTCATCCAGTAGAAGACAGATTATTTGAAGGAATTTAAAGACTAATTTACACTACAGTTCTTTTTGGCAATGTTGTAATTGGAAAATGATCTAAATAATTTATTCTGGTAAGAATGCTAAATTTAGTAATCAGACAGGAGAAGAAATTTTATCGTCATATCCTATTATCAAACAATACATATACCAACCTGAAGACATGCTTGAATGCGGCAATTGGAGTTGCCTAATTGAACAAGCTTATTAGAAATCCGTGTAGTGTGTCCGAGGTTTCCTGCCCGTGGTGCTCGCTTTCCAGAGGCAGGTAAAGTTGGCTGCAGAACCAGAGAACATTTCCAAATTATCAGTTTTTGCTTACAGCCAACAGAGGAAAGGACATGAATATGAATGCCGTTATATGCCATTACAAAAAACATATGCAGCAAGAGCAATATTTCATTTCCCCTTGTACAATTAGATAAAACGTAAACTATAAACTTCTCCTACATTATCATTACTTTTTTATTCTTCTCAAACATTTACTCTAGAGCATATAAATATGTAATATGCAATTTGCATAACTTATTAAGAATACTTGTCTAACTAGTCAACAAAAATATCTACCATTTTACCTTATTAGACTCGCAAGAGAGTATGGAACTTTTATCAGTTTGGAGAATCTTTCCAATCAAATCACATTCTCGAAGAAGATGATCCACCATGGTATCACCCTTGCTTTCCAAACAAGAAAATATAATGCTCTCCACATGGTGATGCAATGCATTATTGTACGGGTACCTATATTATAACCAATAACAACAGTCAGGTATGTTTCAATCAAACTAACAGAAAAAAGCAACATCTCTCCAAGTATGAGATCAAGTTTATTCTAGATACAATTTGAATTAATGTTATCAATGTTCAAAATCACAAAAATAAAAGGCTTACTCAAAGAAAAGACCAAGAATTCTGTGAATCGTTCCGGAGCTGATCAACTCCCTTTCTGCGGCTTCATTGCCTGTTCTCAAAAGCACAGCAATGAACTCCACAATCTGAAATTAACAATAAAGGAATTTGGAAGTTAGCAAATTGCAAAGAGATTTATAATAGGTTCATCATGTATAATAAACCCAATTCTATTGATTTCTCACTCAAAATTAGGTTCAACATGTTTGGTAATTGTACAAAACCAACCTTTAGGCGATGCTTTCCTAGAGGCGGTCTCAATTCTCCATATGTCGTTGGCAAAACCTTCTCATCAGATGAAACACTTAGAAGCATAAGTAAGTCGTCTGCAAAACAAGATGTGCAATCTTTAATATGAGAAATCTTCACACATCATAAATACAAACAGGTCATTCCCTGAAATTTTGATTGGATTTTGCTACATGATCAAAACAACCAAAGGTATAGGAAAGGCTATCAATTTCGAAGAAATAGAAGCAGTTCCTCAGATACAACACCAAAAATTGTGTATTTTCCAATAACACAACCCAAACTACAAGCTTCAGCAAAGCAAGGAAATGTTACCCATGAACAGGGCACTACGATACAAGGAAGCTCCTCAATACAGTAGATATCCATAAAAAAGCTACAAAACTGAAAGATAGCCAAAACTCAGAACGTAGAATTTGAATTTCCCTTAAGCAAGCAAGACACTGGTAAATGCTGGAAATAATTTCAACTATATTTACATGAATGTAATTTTTAGAGAAAATGAAAATCCAGAAATACCATCAACCAAGGCTATTTGAGAACATAACAATAATTTTCACATCAACAGATTCCCAAAGTGTGTGATTCACTCACTAAGTTTTGGCAGCATCGCACCAATTGTCTCTGGATTTACACGGATTGGCGACTCAAACATATGCTGGCTCCGAAAAGCATGCATCAAAGGATTAGAAATTGCTGTTCTTTTGGGATCCAACAAAGAGATACACACAGAGAGTGAGTGAACAAGGCAAGATTTTGAATGTGAATCTTCCAGTGCATGATCAAATATCCTTGCAACAAAACTGCATAAGAAAAGAAAATAGCAGGGTCACTTACAAACTAAAAGCACAGATGAAAAGGAGATGGAGTAATTTAAATGATGAAAACCCACAAAACACGACCAATATAATGAGGGAAATTAAAATAGTGCATGCCTTGGACTAGAGAGTTTGGTGGCCAAGGCTGACGGGGCATTTCGAGTTATTGCACATAGTGTTTCTGCTGCATTAGCATGAACTTCCGGAGGGCTCTGATCCATATCAAAATTGTTAGTCCACCATAAATATGCAACGATATAAATAATACATTTTTAAGTTCATGGACAACTATCCCACTAATCATTAAAAATTATGTGATTCGTTCACTTTTTTGCTTTAATCTCCACAAGGAGTCCTTATTCTTGCAAAATCATTCCCTAGTTTTTTTTTTTCCAGAGAAGTTGTAACCTCTAATTTGGAACCAGTGTTGTTAAAGACGAGAGGAGCACTGAGGCGATGAGAGTCTGAAAAGCGACGCGCGAGACGAGAGGCGCTCGCCTCACAAACATGAGGCGCTCGCCTCACAGACATGAGGCACACATTTATTAATAATAAATATAAATTTATAATATATGCATTATGAACTTATGATTGTAAAATATAATAAGTAGAAAACAATATTTTAATACGTAATCTATTTTCTATTACTTCTATTTGTCCAATTCATAAATCAAAACAAAATAGACATAGTTCACATTCAAGAAAATAATAAAAAAACATAATAAAATATACTTGAAAAGATTTTCTTGTTAATTTTAATAAAGCTTACAATAAATGCTCCTCAAAATGCTATATTAGATATTATTTAATACTTCAGTCCAAAAACAATATATGTTATTTAATACTTTAAATTTGTGTTGAAATGTGTATGTGTCACCCTTAACCTATTAGAAAATTAAGAAAATAAAAAAGAAAAAGAGAAACAGCTGGACAGCAATAAAAAATGAAAGTAGAAACAGTTGTACAACAGTAGTTGTTGACCGTTGTTGCTCAATTAATTCTAGTGTATTATTAAAATTAAAAATAATCATGGATGCTTTGGAAATAGCTACTCTAGCACTATTGATTTATTGACAATCACAGGCGCTATCCTCTACTTTTTTTCATTTTTCCCCATCACTCATTCTCTCTTTGGTTTCTCTGGTTCTCTTATAACAACTCGTCTCTGTTGAGTCAAAATGCGTGCTTCACGTCGCTTCGCCGCGCCTCATCGACGTCGCCTAGCCTCAGGCGCCTCTCGCCTCAAGGCACGCCTCATGTTGCCTCTAACAACACTGTTTGGAACAGGGGAAAAGGGGGCAGAAAGTACATTCCAACAAACTCTGAAGCATAGGTAACGAATGAAGCATTAGTGACCACATATATATGCAAAGATATAGCTACAGTCAAGAAAGAATACTGATTCCAGATAAAAGTAACTATTTGGGAGCTCAGCAAACTGAGCTAATTAAACCTTCACTCAAACCTCCCTGTTAAACACAAGGAAAGCCAACTCATAGATGGTTTCAAAACTTTTGGAAATTTCGACCACACTTATGCATGTACCAACATTTCATACAAATGGTATCGAGGTGAAGGTATCCTCGCCCAATTTTTTCTTTCCCTTCCTTAAACAAACCAACACTGTTCAATCCACAAGATTCTGGCTTCAAAAACCAAGAAATATAAGAGAGTACGGCTTTATAAGAGGCTTTAAGAATGCACAAAGATACCCATCTTTAGAAAGAGGGCATATACAAAATGTACGGAACACACGTGCATGTCAAAGAATCTCCAATAGATCTGCTATTATCTACTTCAGAATTAAGATAATGAATAGTAAGGTATTCATACACAGAGTTTAGAAGACTGCTTCAATAAGGAGACTGTAATTAATGACCCATAAAGATTAGCATCTGCATTACATGGTAGAAGTAAGTAACTACCCCAATGATATAACTACATTTTTGACAGGCTATTAAAGCAACTTAATTTCACATACCGATGGACTCAATTTATCCACAATCATTTCAAGCAAATTGCTATCAGCCAGCCATTGCATCACATCCATAAAATTGGGATACACGTGATCATCAGCACCTACAAGCCGAATCAAGACCTGCAGAAAGAGCTCATCACATATCAAATCTTGACTGCACGTATTATACAAAAGAAACACTTTTGATAGAGCAACTATCATTGAACTCAAAATTTAGAAGTAAAATGAATTCTCAACAGCCTACCTCCATGATGGAAGTGATCCCTATCAAATCAACCAGTTGACGGAAAACATCCGGATGAACCTGTAAAAGATCATTCAGGCTTAAGTCAAAACAGTTTTATAGATATGAGAAATGTCAATGTATCAGCAACAATAGACAATTCTATTCATTGAAACTGGCATCTCA
>SKCR01050495.1:0-39118 GCA_019454045.1 Zanthoxylum bungeanum
CTCTTTAAAACTGGAACTCTAGAGTCTTGCTAAACTTAAAATTCCTGGTATTGAACATGTTATCATAAATCACATGGTTCACATAATATTTCTTAAGTCTAGGCATTGCATTTTTACATGAGCCCGATGATGAGCCTCGTATAGAGGCATTACCTGAAAAGTTGCGGAAGTTGTGAAAAACGAATGTCGGAAGGAAAGAAAACCTCGAAAGGAAAGAAAACCTCCAAAATTAGCACCTCATTGGATTCAGACTCACTAGCCAGCCTCAGATTCGTTCAGTCAGTTTTTGTGTCAAGCATTAGATTCAGACCTCCCTTAAAACCTATGCACTCGGCCCCTGCAACCCATTTAGCCCATCCACCCAGCAACCTATGAATCGGCCCATGTAGCCCAAAAACCCCATGAATAATCTTCCTAATATGATAAAATCTCCTCATCAACACTTTCCAATTTAATGAGATTTTGGGATCCGATCCTCACCAAATTTATAAGATTTTTTACCAAAATAAATTTCACAAATTTACATGATTTGTTTCCCTATTTGGAGATCCCTTCAAAATATTATAAAAAGGGACCAAATCATCTTCTTTAGGAGGCTTGGACGGAAACAACCAACAAAAAACACTAAAGCTCCTTTCTTCTTCTTTGACAAAAAAAAACACAAAAAACAGAAAATGAAAACCCTAAGCAACCACTCAAACCAACCAGGCAGAAATCGAAAAAACCAACCAGGCAGAAACTGAAACAAACCAACCAAATCACCAAAAACAACCAACCAACATAACTGAAAACAACCAACCAAACAACCGAGAAACAACGAGCAAACCAGAACCAAAAACAGCCAAAAAACCGTGAAACCAAAACAGAAAAACAACAAGGAGAAACTGAAGAAACAACAGCCAAAACCAAGAGCCAACCATCACAAAAAAAACACCCAAACAACTGAAACAGTAGACAAAAAACAACCAAAACTGTGAACCAGTAAACCACCAGAAAATAGCAAACAGCAACCAGCAACCAGAAAATAGTAAACACAACCAGAAAACAGCAAAACAACAACCAGAAATAGAAAACAGTGAACTAGAAATAGCGAACCAGCGAACCAGAAAACAGAAACCTTGAAACCAAGCTTCAATCCTTCCGGCGATGGCCTAACGCAATTCCGAGAAAGCAACTTGAAAGGTAAGACCTGAGGGCACCCATACCATATTTATTTTTATAGTTTTAGACGTTACATGCCTGGCTGGACGTGAAATACATCCAACCGAGTATACGAAGTCCTACATCAAAGACGGCCAAATTTCTGGTCACATTCTTTTCTTTCTTCGGCATTTTGTTATTTATTTTTATCTATTTAGTGTTATCTTTTTATCTATTTGTTCGCTTTTGTTGTTATTTTATTATTTCGCCTTTATTTTGTTTATGTTTTTCATGTTGATAACTATACGCATATGCATGGTTATATTTTTATGTCGGTTTACATTGCATTGATGATTATGTATGTTATTATCCCTTGTGGTATATCGGATGGAAACCCAGACGTAAATTTCATAGCCGAATCCGAATGGTTAGTAATGCGGTATGTACTTGGGATATAACTCCACGTGCCACCCGGGAAATACTCATACATGCGTGATTAACCCCATTTTTGTTTGCTATTTATTTATTGACGCTTTTCGTTATCGCATCTCGTATTTCTAAATTTAATTCTTTTGGAACTATGTTATTGTTATTATTAATATTTATGGGTGTGCAAATTTGTGTATATTTGAATTACTTTGCATGAACTGCATAAGACTTGGCTATACCATTGTGTGAACCTGTCCATTATACTGGCATAAGTAAGGGACCATTCCGAACCCAACGGTTTGAGGTCTTCCCTTGTGAGGGGTGAGTGCGGCCTTAAATATTTCCCAGTTCACACTGGGTGGTGACTAATTTATTCTCTGGTTTAGTCCCCCGCGAGCTAATCCGTACTCTCTATGGGCTGCGAGCCCAATAGTGTCATGGTCGACGAACATCATTGGCATAGCGGTAAACCCCATTCGCTCCTACAGATGGCGACTCCACTGGGGATAGAGAATCGGCCCCGTAGCAATGCCTTGTAGTGTCTGTGGCTTTGGCTTTTGTTAACCAAGTCTCATATATTTTGTATACCATTCTTACCCCCGATGGCGTCATGTATCGTGAAGCCGCTTTCATTCAAGGCGGAAGATCGTTATATGATGATAACCATCACTGGTTGGCACGTACCCTAAGGTATAAAAAAGCATGTTCACTTGGTCGCTCGAACCCTTGAGTGGGGAGACCTAGTTGTGTGAAACCCTTCACCGATGAGAGCCGTATCCATACCCTTGTAGGCCCACATACGAACCATAGTTATGTGTCTTATAGAAGCTACTCATATGCTTGTGTTTGGGCCTATTATCATTTGGATCCATTTGGGCCTCTCGTCATAGGATACGAACTTGTTGGGCCACTTAAACTGGGACGAGTTTGTATCTTATGATGATTGGGCCAAAATTTTTCAAAATGATGATGGACCATATTTTGTTTGGCCTCCTATCATTTGGAGTTATTTAGCCACCTTATCGTAAAAGTGTAAACTTGTTGGGCCTTTTCAATTGGGATAAGTTTACACCTCGCGATAATTTGATTGAATGCTTTAAAAAGATAACGGGCCAACTTGTATGAAGACCTTGATGGGCTTAGAAGGTCCAAACATGATCCAAATATGCCAGATGCATGAGTCTAATATCCGCACTGGTTTTCATCTAGGAAGGGTACGCCTTGTTATGGCATATTTGTATACTTTTGGATATCTCCAAGTCCGTCTCCGCCAAAATCATAATTATCGAGGGCCCAATTCATCATTTCTAGACAATGGCACGATCCCCATAATAGGCTTAGTCAATATTTTAAATGGGCGGTCTTTGTCTTTTACTGATGAAGAGGGACTAAGGTAGCCAAGGTTCACCCCGGTAGCGTAAGAGAGAACGATTTTGTGTACCCCATATTGGTACATAAAATGAGCCATACCTCGGGCAGAAATGGACTTACCACGGGTGTGGGAGGAATAAGGTCGGAAGGGTATATGCTTTTTTGATAACCATATGCATCTCATGCATCGCATGCATACACGCATCATGATGACCCCTTTGTCCTAAAATCCATCATAGATATCCATTGGGTTAGAGAAGAATGAAGACTTGTCAAGAAGAGGTTAGAAAACATGGATGCATCAAGCAGTGAAGATTCCCGCATGGATCAATTGGAGACCAACATCACCAAAATTACCGAGCAACTACAAGCTTTGACCAATGCTGTGGCTAGTTTGACAGTACCCCGCACAGTGGGGACATAAAAAAATGGGTATGGAAGGCGTGAGAAGCCCCCGAATAGGGTGAGCGAAGAAACCCATGTTTTTGATGATGACATAGCTGAGTATGCCGCGGGAAGGATAGCCGGGTCTCAGGTAGAGTTACAGAAACTCAGAGAACAAGTAGAGTCAGTTACCCATAAGATAAAGGCAAAACATGAAGATCTATTAGACTATGATGCAATGAGTTCGGTGGGTTTGTCGAAGTGTCAGGTGCAGAAGATGTTTGGGATGTCACTGGAAGGGGCGCCCGTAATATGGTATCATGGCCTGGAGAAAAAGGTAAAGGATGACTGGAGGGCATTAGCGGAGGCCTTTTTGAACCAGTATGTCACAGACATGGAGATAGACTTGTCGCTCTGTGACATAGAAAACATAAAACAGAAGCTAGAAGAGACCTTCAAATATTATGTGGATCGCTGGAGAAGCCAGCTCTTGAAGATGCAGATACGGCCCTCGGAGAAGGACCAGATTAAGATGATCATTAAGGGCACCAAGCCCTCCATTTATAACAATCTGAGAAGGATGACCTCCATGATTCGTGACTTTTGACAGTTAAGAGAAACTGTCATGGATATCGAGAAAGAGGAAGCCGAGTATAGAAAGTCTTACGGCCAGAACAGAAAGACCATTGGGGGGCCTTCAGGGACCAAGCTCACTCCTACTGAGGTCGCCGCCATCAGAAATAAGTAATTCTCCAATTTTGGTAGACCTTTGTCAAAGGTGTTTGAAAAGCTGAAGAGGCAAGGACTCCTGAAACCCTAACAACCTAGACCACTTCCAAACCTTGTGCCACCCCACCTCAACCTAAACCTATAGTGTCACTACCATCAGCAATAAGGCCAAGACACTGACAATTGGGCCTGCCTCAGGCATGAGATCCAAGTGTTGAACAATTATGACCCATAACATCACTATTTGTAAAAGACATGTTGGACCGGGAACAACTTCACTCTGGATAGACCCCTCGGAATCCCATTAGTAGTATGACTATGTGTCTATGGGAATCCTGTTGGACAATTATGACCCATAGCATCACTATTTGTACAGATCATGGTGTTGTTGTACAAATTAACTTTGTGACAAAGAAGATTGCACTCTTATCATTTGTGATTAGATCACCTAGATATATAAATGATATGAGGTCCCTATGATTTTTTCCTCGATGGAGAATGATATGAGACAGTATCAGTCCACGAAGGATAAATCATTAAATATCCCTAGTTAGAGTATTATCGAGATTGGACATCGATAAATACGTAAAAGACTAGTATTATACTTGTGCGCGTTGTGAGGGCACAACAGCATGGTTCTCATATATTTGGGTATAGGATACTCATGCAAGTGTAATAAGAGGTTGTGTTTCACCGATAGTACGGGAAACAGCTTCGCTCTGGATAGACCCCTCGGAATTCCATTAGTAGTATGACTATGTGTCTATGAAGTCCGAAATCAGGGTAGGTGTATTTGGTCTTAACTTGAGACTTGCGCCGCTAATACTTGCGACAATCAATATACTTTGGTTACGGTCGTCCAGGGCTTTAACAGGTTCTGTGTACGCCAATGCTGGGTATATTGAGAATCGTATGTGTTGGGTGTGATGTCAATACGGAAGTGTCACTCCAGTCATATGGAGATGATGGTCACGTAGGATACGGTACTAGTACTCTTAAGTACTGCAGTCATCGGGATAAAATGACAAGGTCATGTTTATCCGATTATAGAGACTAGTTACCAGACATCCGACATGTGCTTCGTACGGGGCAGACACAATTCCAGCCCCAGGCCTAGCACGTGATCATCCGATACTGGACAGAAATACGCAATACTACGTATATTACGCCTGATATAGATCCTTTATTCCTGTAAGGATATTTCTGGAGAATTGGGTAGGCATGGCGCTTTGCTAGAAGCCAACCTTGTCTTGTAAATCGGTATAAACGTAGTACTAGGTACTTACGTGTTCGGATAGTCCGACGACCAAATTTACTGCCAACATAGCTGGGGATCTCATGGGTCGCTTCCCAAAGATTCACCGATGACGTATAACTCGCACTCTAAATTAATCTGGGATTAATTAGAAGAGAGAGAAAATTAATCTGGGATTAATTGCGGAGATATTTTATCTGGGATAAAATATCATTAAAAGAGAGATAATGATTAATTTGGAATTAATCGATTAATTAATATATTTGATATATTAAACGAAATTAGATTTCGACGCGGAATTAAATTAGATTTTAATTCGGGGCGAACGAATTAATTTCGAATTAATTCGTTAGCGACGTGAATAGTGATTTCGCTAGGCGTAATCATTTAATTACGACGCAACGGAAAATTCGTTAATTTGGAATTAGCGAACCCGAGCCCGAGATTATTTGTGAGCGCATCGTATTTTGAATTCGAGTGCGGCACGCAAGTCAAATCAATCATCAAATCATTAGTCGCATCAAGCGTCAAATCACTTGTCATTTTGAGTGATGTGACTCGACAACTTGTGATTGATGTGATTGAGTGATGGAAGTGGTTTGAGCCTTTAATTGTTTGACTTTTGAAAGGCCAAATTCATTCCAAATGCATTTGAAATTCAATTGTGTGAATAAGATACACAAATTTGGAATCAAACTCAAGACAATTATCTCTTTCTCTCATCTCCTCTCTCTCACGCCCGTGGGGCCAATTGCTTACTGGTTTCTCCAAAAATCGAGCAGTGAAGGGAAGCAATAGTGGGTTTTGTGGCAAAATCACAAGTGCTAGCACACTTACGAGACATGCGAAGGTGATAGGGAAGTCCACTCATGAGCCGGGAATCAAATAACGAAGCTTGGAGCTTGGTTTCTTGTTGATTGAAGGCCGAACCAGTGAGCTTGGAACTGCCACTGCCGAACCAGTGAAGAGGAGCAGAATTTCGATTTTGTTCGTCGCCGCATCGCTCAACAGATCGATGTGAGTATTCCGCAACTTCTTCGATTTTTATTCGCACATATTTCATGCTTATTATTGATCTTGGGACCTAATAGAAACCAACAAATCTGAATCAGGGTAGGTGTATGTGGTCTTAACCTGAAACTTGCATCGATAATACTTACGACAATCAGTATACTTTGGTTTTGGTCATCCGGAGCTTTAACAGGTTCTGTGTACGCCTTTTCTGGGTATACTGAGAATCGTAGTGTATTGGGTGTGATATCAAGATGGAAGTATCACTTCAGTCATATGGAGATGATGATCACGCAGGATACAGAACTAACACTCTTAAATACTGCAGCTATCAGGATAGTATGACTAGGTCAAGATTATCTGATTACAGAGACTAGTTGCTGACGATCCGATTTATGCTTCTTACGGGGCAGACACAATTCCAGCCATAGGCCTAGCATGTGACATCCAATATTGGATTGTATTACGCAATACACTGTATACTACGCCTGATACAAATTATATATTTCATGTTGAATATTTCTAGAGAATTTGATAGGTACGGGGTACGCACGTGTCAGATAGTCTGACAACTGTATTTACTGCCAACATATCCAGGGATTTCTTGGGTCGCTTTCCAAAGATTCACCGATGACATTTGACTCGAACATAATTAATCTGGGATTAATTATGAAAGAGAAAATTAATCTGGGATTAATTGCGGTAAGAATTAACCTGAGATTAATTCATCTAGAAGAGAGAACACGATTAATTTGGAATTAATCGGCAAAGTAAATTTAATAGTTAAATTGGATTTTACTATTTAATTTATTTAATTAGGCTAAAATAATATATCGGATATATTAATTGAAATTGGATTTCAATGCGGAATTAAAATTAGATTTTAATTCGGGCGAACGAATTAATTTGGAATAAATTCGTAAGTGACTTTCGTAATAATTTTGCTAGCCATTATTATTTAATTAAATTGGATTTAATTACGTCGCAATGGAAAATTCATTTAATGGGATTAAACGAAACGGAGCCCAAAGTGTGTAGTTTAAGCCAACTAGATTGGAATTAAATGGGTGGGACCCATGACTTACATCAATTTTTATTAATTGATGGAAGTAGTTGGAATAGTAAATGTGGCATTTACTTCACACACCTACCACACTTGGGAAGTCAACTTTTGTATTAAGTTTTTGAAAAACCAAAATACATCATCAATTTCTTCTCATTGGCCGAATTGGCTTGGCCGAATTCTCCTCTCTCTCCCTTGGCCGAATTTGCTTCTCTTGGAGGGCAAGTTTTGCTTCAATTTTGTTCAAGCTAGCACTTAAAGGAGTCAAAGAAAGGTGATAGGGAAACTTGAGTTTGGAATTCATATTCAAAGCTTGGAGCTTCTACATCTATGGAAAAGTTTTGAACTTCAACCAACCAATGTAAGTATTCCACAACTTTCTTTGGTAAATTCACACTTGAATCAATGTTTAGGATCCTTGGGCAAGTCTTAGAGACACTAACACCAAGACCTCATTGACACCCATAAAATACCCGACCCTGAAAAAGAACAACCCAACACACACAGATTCGCTCTACCCAACTACCACTCTGTTCCACCACCCTCCTACATGAACAACTTCAGCCTGCCCGAAAGCTTTGTCCTCCAAACTCCCAACCGTCTAGCTTCTTACATGGGGATATGGGATAGCAGCAGTGAAGATGAAACAGGCAGAGGAAGTTGCAAAATAGGAAGATAAAGGGGAAGAAGAACTACCGCAGTTGGAGAATCTGACACTCGAAGAAAGCAAGAAGACGGAAGAAGACAAGGCTGCAAATGACGAAGATGTTTATTTTCCTGACTTATTTCATTGTAATCCTGCATTTATTAATAATAAAGACATTGATTTCGCTTACTTGTTCGAGTCTTTTCCTGTTAATCTGCTTCATAACATGCATGACATGAGCATATTTGACATTGACTCAACAAAGACAAATGCATTTAATCTTGGTACATGTGAAAACCCTAAGGAAATTTTAATTACAAGTGAGGTTACCTCTGATGAGCGGAAAGAATTAGAGAGAATATTAATAAAATATGCAAAAGTATTCGCCTGGTTATATGAAGACATGCCAGGAGTGGACAGGGGTATTGCCCAGCATATGATACCAACTTATCCGAACATGAGACCAGTAAAACAAAAGCTCCGAAGAATGAGGCCAGAATGAGCCAAAAAGGTTAGAGAAGAAGTCAAGAAGCGGATAGATGTGGGGTTCTTAGAGGTGGTGAAGTACCCCGAGTGGTTAGCCAACATTGTGCGTACCGAAGAATGATGGAAAGGTTAGGATGTGTGTGGATTATAGGGACCTCAACAAAGCTTGCCCAAAAGATGATTTTCCCCTCACCTCAACGTGTTAGTTGATAGCGCGGCTCTATCTGCTATGTACTCATTCGCGGATGGGTTCTCAAGATATAACCAGGTCTTCATTACCGAAGAAGACAAGCATAAGACTGCCTTCGTCACTGAGTGGGGTACGTATTGCTACAAGGTGATATTGTTTGGACTGAAGAATGCGGGAGCCACTTATCAACGAATGACCATTATATTATTCCATGACTTGATGCACAAGGAGATTGAGGTATACATAGATCACATGATGGTTAAATCAGAGACGAAGGCCGAACATATAGAAGCGCTGGAGAAATTCCTTCAAAGAGTCGATAAGTACAACCTCCGACTCAACCCCAAAAAGTGTGTGTTTGGGGTAACATCAGGAAAGTTGTTTGGACATATGGTAGGAATATGAGGGATAGTAGTGGACCCTGAAAAGATCAAGGCAATTATCGAGATGCCCGCTCCGAAGATAGAAAAGGAAGTTAGAGCTTTTCTCGGGAAAATCCAGTATATCAGTCAATTCATTGCCAAACTAACATTAGTATGTGAGCCCATATTCAAGCTATTGAGGAAGGTGGAGTGGAATGGGCGATGTCAAGAAGCTTTTGACAAAATCAAAGAATACTTGGTTAAAATGCCTGTCCGGAAACTTCCAAGGCCGGACAAACCCTTGGTGTTGTATTTGGCCATAGAACCCGAAGCGCTGGGGGCGATGATGGTGCAGATATACCAGAAAATGTTGGCCAGGACGTTCAACAATAAGGTGCGTCCCACCAAGATCAGAGATGGTGATCTATTGCTCAAGCAGTCGAAGCCACTGATAATGGACCCAAGGGGAAAGTTCATGCCCAATTGGGAAGGGCCCTACCTAGTCAAGAAGGTGATGAGGAATAGGGAAGTGAGACTATCAGATTTGGAAAGAAACGAGTTCACCGAGCCCATTAACATGGACAGCCTGAAACAATACTTTGGATAAAAAAAAGAGAAAAGAAAGGCTCGTTGGGTTGAAAATCTGCAAAGGCCAGCCCAAGCAAAATATAGAGCATGAGTGAGCAAGAAAAATGGTTAATTGTAAAATCTGTGAGGAACAGTTAGCGACAGAGGTATCCTTGCAATGTAGTTCATTATTTCCTACATATGTACTAAGAAGTAATGTGAACGCCTTTATTAAAACAAATGCTCAAAATTTTCATAGATTGCATAAATCCCAGCTAACCGTGAAAGATTAGAGTCAAGTAATTCAAATCACATCTTTTGTTTCTTAGATGCTGGACCAAGGTCAGAAGATCTGATAATGGAGAGAAATAGAGCAACCTTGGGAATGGGGACGAGAAACTCCGAGAATGGAGAGCAACCTCGGGAAAGAGGACGAGCGAAGAGCCTCGAGAATGATAGCAGATCGGATCTAAAAAAAGAAAAAAGAGAGAAAAAGAAAAGAAAAAAGAAAAGAAAAAAAGAATTTTTTTTTAGCTCGCTGGGTTGAAAACTTGAAAAGGTGACTCAGGCAAAATAGAGCAATCCGCTGAGTTGAAAATCCGAAATGACAGCTTAGGCAAAAGATAGAATGAACCTGCAAGACAAAGAGACTCCCAAGAAGCTGGCTTACAGGGTGGTGCTTTACACGTGAGAGGACTTGTAACTCAATGGACGAAGCATGAGGTAGTATCTTTTTTGCATCCTCAGGATAGCAAAGGAAAGCTTCGGGAATCAGAAGACATGATTTTCAGTAGCGAAGAGCGGAAAGCTAAGCCAGGTTTGGGGATGACCAGTCTACCACCCCGCGAATAAGGGACACAACGGAATCTTGAGCCATGGGACAAAAGAGGACCAAGCAATCACCGAAGAAGAATTGACAGAAGAAAACTGTAAGCAGGCCAAGGGGGCGACCAAAACATTTTGTAGGAAAAGGGGCACTAAAAGCTAAGAGGATTCCTAAAGGGGTGAAGAAACCCCTCTAGCGCAAGGAAGGCCTAACCAAGGATGACATCAAGCCAATAGGACAAAGAAAACCCATCGAAATAGAGAATGCATCCCTACATACATGCATACACATCGCATACACACAATTTTTGTTTTGTGTTCGCAGTCTTTGAAGAAAAAGAAAAGGCAGTGAGGACGAGCAACTCCAAGAATGGAGAGGAACCTCGGGAATAAGGACGAGCAAATAGCCTCAAGAATGAGAACGGGTCAGGGGTCGAAGTGCCCCACCACCATCAGTTCGATAGTTCAGGAATGAATCCTAGGGTCGAGGCCCACATTATCAACAGTTTTGGGAATGATTCCAGAGGTCGAAGCACTTCATCATCATAGAAAAAAAAACTCCCCAGAGATCGAAGCATCTAACACTAGGAATGGTTCGAGAATG
The DNA here is from genome assembly GCA_019454045.1 of Zanthoxylum bungeanum. Lineage (NCBI taxonomy): Eukaryota > Viridiplantae > Streptophyta > Magnoliopsida > Sapindales > Rutaceae > Zanthoxylum > Zanthoxylum bungeanum. The sequence goes on from SKCR01050495.1 coordinate 11,063, forward strand.
AACCTTAAAGATTGAAGCATCTCAAAGATCATAGCATCTCACACTAGGAATGGTTTGGGAATTAACCCCAGAGATCGAAGCATCTCACACTATGAATGGTTCGGGAATGAACCTTAGAGATAGAAGCTTCTCACACTCGGAATGGTTCCGGAATGAACCCCAAAGATCGAAGCATCTCACACTAGGAATGGTTTGGGAATGAACCCCAGAGATCGAAGCATCTCACACTAGGAATGGTTCAGGAATGAACCCCAAAGATCGAAGCATCTCAGAGATCGAAGCATCTCACACTATGAATGGTTTGGGAATGAACCACGGAGATCGAAGCATCTCCGAGATCGAAGCATCTCACACTAGGAATGGTTCAAGAATGAACCCCAAATATTGAAGCATCTCACACCCATCATGGTTCGGGAATAAATCCCAAGTTTCGAAGCACTTCGCCATAAACTCAACTCAGTTCGGTAATAAATCCCAGAGATCGAAGCATCTCACACTAGGAATGGTTCGGGAATGAACCTCAGAGATCGAAACATATCACACCCAGCATGGTTCGGGAAAAAATCCCAGGGGTCGAAGCACCTCCCCATCAACTCAACTCAGTTTGGGAATAAATCCCAGAGATCGAAGCATCTCACACCCAGCATGGTTCGGGAACAAATCCCAGGGGTCGAAGCACCTCGTCTTCACCTCAACTCAGTTCGGGAATAAATCCCAGAGATTGAAGCATCTCACACACAACATGGTTCATGAATAAATCCTAGCGGTCAAAGCACCTCGCCATCAACTCAACTCAGTTCAGGAATAAATCCCAGAGATCGAAGCATCTCACACCCAGGGGTCGAAGCACCTCGTCATCAACTCAACTCAGTTCGGGAATAAATCCCAAAGATTAAAGTATCTCACACCCAGGGGTAGAAGCACCTCGCCATCAACTCAACACAGTTCGGGAATGGATCTCAGAGATCGAAGCATCTCTCAAAAGTAGCGAAACAACAAGTAAGTATGGCAACGGCCGACAAACCAGGTAATAAAAAATGCATGCATGACTTTGATAGGGTTGTCATTGTCACACATTGCACAAGTACCATCAAAATGGGGGCGACTGTAGGCATTGTATTTTTACATGAGCCTGACGATGAGCCTCGTATGGAGGCACTACCTAAAAAGTTGGGGAAGTTGCAAAAAAATGTATGCCGAAAGGAAAGAAAACCTCCAAAATTAGCACCTCATTGGATTCGGACTCACTAGCCAACCTCAGATTTGCTTAGTCAGTTTCTGTGTCAAGCCTTAGCTTCATACCTTCCCTACAACCCATGCACTCGGCCCCTACAACCCATTTAGCCCATCCACCCTACAACCCCATGAATCGGCCCATGTAGCCCAAAAAACCCATGCATAATCTTCCCAAATATGATAAAATCCCATCATCAACACTTTCCAATTTAATGAGATTTTGGGATCCCATCCTTACCAATTTAACAAGATTTTGGGATCCCATCCTCACCAAATTTATAAGATTTTTCCCAAAATAAATTTCCCAAATTTACATGATTTGTTTCCCTATTTGGAGATCCCTTCAAAACATTATAAAAAATGGACCAAATCATCTTCTTTAGGAGGCTTGGACGGCAACAACAAACAAAAAACCTCAAAGCTCCTTTCTTCTTCTTTGACCGAAAAAACAACACAAAAAATAGAAAATGAAAACCCTAAGCAACCACCAAAACCAACAGGCAGAAATCGAAACAACCAACCAGGCAGAAATCGAAACAAACAAACCAAATCACCGAAAATAACCAGCCAACATCACTGAAAATAACCAACCAAACTACCAAGAAACAACGAGCAAACCAAAACAAAAAACAGCAAAAAAACTGTGAAACCAAAACAGAAAAACAACAACGAGAAATCGAAGAAACAGAAGCCAAAACCGAGAGCCAACCATCACAAAAAAACACCCAAACAACCGAAATAGTAGACAAAAAACAACCAAAACTGTGAACCAGTAAACCACTAGAAAACAGCAAATAGCAAACAGAATTAGCAAACAACAACCAGAAATAGCAAAACAACAACCAGAAAACACTAAAATAAAAACCAGAAACAGCAAAGAGTCAACCCGAAACAGCGAACAAGAAAATAGAAACCTTGAAACCAAGCTTCAATCCTTCCGGCGATGGTCTAACGCACTTCCGAGAAAGCAGCTTGAAAGGTAAGACCTGAGGGCACCCTTACCATATTTATTTTTATAGTTTTGGACGCTGCATGCCTGGCTGGACGTGAAATACGTCCAGCCGAGTATGCGAAGTCCTACATCAATGACGGCCAAATTTCTGGTCACATTCTTTTCTTTCTTCGACATTTTTTTATTTATTTTTATCTTTTTAGTGTTATCTTTTTTTTTCTATTTGTTCGCTTTTGTTGTTATTTTATTATTTCGCCTTTATTTTGTTTCTGTTTTTCATGTTGATAACTATACGCATATGCATGGTTATATTTTTATGTCCGTTTACATTGCATTGATGATTATGTATGTTATTATCCCTTACGGTATATCGGATGGAAACTCAAACGTAAATTTCGTAGCCGAATCCGAATAGACAGTAGTGCGGTCTGTACTTGGGATACAACTCCACGTGCCACCCGAGAAATACTCTTACATGCGTGATTAACCCCCTTTTTGTTTGCTATTTATTTATTGACGCTTTTCGTTATCGCATCTCGTATTTCTTAATTTAATGCTTTTGGAACTATGTTATTGTGATTATTAATATTTATGGGTATGCAAATTTGTGTTTATTTGAATTACTTTGCATGAACTGCATACGACTTGGCTATACCATTGTGTGAACCCGTCTATTATACTGGCATAAGTAAGAGACCATTCTGAACCCAACGGTTTGAGGTCTTCCCTTGCGAGGGGTGAGTGCAGACTTAAATCTTTCCCAGTTCACAATGGGTGGCGACTCCTTTATTCTTCGGTTTAGTCCCCCACAGGCTAATCTGTACTTTCTACGGGCTGCGAGCCCAACAGTGTCGTGGTCGCCAAACATCATAGGCATAGCGGTAAACCCCGCTTCGCTCCTACATTAAGCCACCAACCTTTAACCGTTTACACACTCATGCTTCACTCCGCTTCATCCATTATATGCACAACTTCCCGATGGCTTTCCATATGCTATCGTCATACCCTAGGATAATAGAACTATACTGCTGGATTGAATTATGTGTCTTGGAGGTCATAACCAAAATTGTACTCTATTTCTATCTACATAGACTTTTATTTTACTGTAAACTATTTGACATCATCTGGGTTCACTATGAAATAGCAACCAATACCTTCATCAAACTGATCATTCATTCCTTAGATAATAACTATGCGTCACTGTTCTTATTGTTCTAATATATGTTTCATGCATGATACCTCATAAATTATTGATTGAGTGGTAATTCCTCATTCTTGTTTCGTAAGAATTTTACTGGATACTTAATACTACTGTCAAGTTACAACTATTATTATGCCCTACAGAATATCATTCTTAGACTTCTAGATATGACCAACCTTACTTGTCTCCATCTGATTCTTCCTAACGGGTACTTTCAAATTTCTTTAGAAATATCGGCATCCTTCACGGTTAAGCCTTTTTCATGTACTGATTCTATTCTAGTGTAAGTGTATAAAAGAATAATCTCTTGGATATTCCCTTAGCGTTGCGTACACATCACGAACTAGCATTCATATCCATAACTTTACTAATTAACTCTCTATTGTCTCACTAAACTTCAACTACTTATGGGCTATGTTCTTCCAATTCTCACTTTTTTGACTTTCTGTGGGGCTTTGCACTTCATAGTGCAAGGTCAGATTCCTCATGTACCTCTTGCTCACTAGTGTTATCTACTGAATGGCTTGTACTAAGGAGGTCAATTCTGGGTAGTTTCCTTGGGATCCTTCTCTATTGTTTAATAACTTAGAAGCAAGGTTCTTAAGCTGAGGTTAACTGTATGTATACATTTGCTTAAACAATATTCCATGTTTCGACGTCGTCATTGGCAATTCGATTCTAGTGCAATTCACACTCTATCAAGACTTTTACTTATGTTGCTACCATAATTTCGATTACGATGTTCTACCCCAACTTATTTTTCATACCTAGTTGTATTCTGGGATCTCCCATTTTTCATTGCTTCCATAGTCTTACTTTGTCAAGTGGCGATAATCAGATATATACAACTATACACAAGTTCATAAATCCCCTATTTATCTGACGAACGTTTACGTGTGAAATACTTTATAACTCACCCATTGTACTGAATGTGACTTTGTAGTAAACTTATCTTCTCAATTCCATACTACACTACACATCTACAAAACCACCCATACCTGTGGCTAATGTCATCCCAAACCCATGGTGGTTAGGTCAACTTAAACTATGGTTGGTTACTTCACTTGGATTACGTAAGTTAAGATGTAATAGAACTTTAATTTTCTTCCAATACTAAGAAATCTTGTTGTTACATACTTCTGTCATTGCTTACTCAATATTCTCTCCTATTGTTGCCACACCTCGACAGTTCCACTTCCAAACCTTTGTCTTGTTGACCCTTTTCTCTTCTCATCTGATCTTATTATGTACCTTTATCTCTCATTGGCACTGGTTGCCTGTACCTCTATATACCGTTCTTTACTTTTCTTATAGCCTTATCTTCCTACTCCTTTGAGTAACTATTCTTAAAACTTTACACTTTATTCTCATTACTTGTCTTCAACTTCTATTGGTAAGCCAAGATAACTATAGAAGGATTTCCTGCTAGAATAACGGTTATGGTTTCTTTATTAAGAAGAAGATTTAGATAGCTTGAGAATTTTACTAACCTGTCTATAAGACTTGAGGACGTACTCGAGGATCGGATACTGGAGAGGTAGTGCCTCGTATATGGGTATCCAGGACATACTGTGTATACAAGACCCCAACACTCTACCCACTGCAGTCATTGACTCCTTTGACCAAACTCTGATACCATCTTGGTAACATCTTCAATTCGGAGATGTTACCGGTAGGGAATAGGCTGTCCTACTCCCATGAGCTTCTGACTTTCTGACAATTGTTAATCTCATTTCATATATATGAACTCATGCATGGAACCAATCCCCAACTATATCAACATAAATGCATAACACTATTCTTACTATATAATCATTTTTAGTATACATTACAACTCTGACAGAGAAATACTTATTATGCATTACATATGCAAACTTTACAATATGACACATGACCTTCCCGGACTCTGACTGAACTGAACTTTATTTTTGACGTGAACTGGTGGACAGAACACCCTAGTGACTGCCATCAGTATCTGTCCTCCCGAACTTGTCCTCCGGGTAAACCTGCAAAATAAAGAAATTGAGAGTGAAGGGGTTAGATTGTTTGAACAATCTAAGTGAGTGGACGATTTAAAATAAATACTGGTGTATTTTTATGAAAACTCATGATTCTAACACCAAAACTGTCACCGGAAATCTACCTTTATCTGAAAAACTCTTTCCTTATCTGAAAACATAAATTTTTCAATAAAGCTTTTTTGAAAAAGCATTTCTGTTAGTAAAACTCTGAGTCTTTCTGTGAATCTAAATTTTCTTTCTAAAACTTTTTTAGAAAATAATCATTTCTGAAAACTGCATTTCTGAAAACCTTATCTCTGAAATCCTGTCACTGGAATCTGTATCTGAAAAACTTGACGCATGGGGGCATTACGTATCTCCGTCTCCCAAAGCATGCCACTATTTGTCCCTCAAACTAGTGGTCTTGGGGCGTTACATATTGATGTCCCCCAAGCCACTGAACTACAACCGGGGGTGCGAATCTATGCTACCCTCCAGGCTCTGAATCTAGGATCTAGGGGCTTCTGTCATCCCCAGTCCTGAACTGCGTGTGCACACGATATCTGAGTCCGTCAATTCCGTATCTGACTCAAGTTACATACTGAGGTGGGTTTTTCCTATTAGACAATTATGACCCATAGCATCACTATTTGTAAAAGACATGGTGTTTTTGTGCAAATTAACTATGTGACAAAGGAAATTGCTCTTTTATCATTTTGTAATTGGATTACTTGGATATATAAATGATAAAAGTTCATATGATTAGTACCTGATTAATAAGATATGAGACAGTATTAATCCATGAAAGGTTTAATCATTAAATATCCCTAGTCGTAGTATTATCGAGACTGGACATCGATAATACAGAATAAGCTAGTATTACACTTGTGCGCGTTATGGAAGCTTAACGTCATAGTTCTCATATATTTAAGTATTGGATACTTATGCAAGTGTGATAGGAGGTTTTGTTAGCCGTTGGACCGGGAACAGTTTTGCTCATGATAGACCCCACAGAGTCCCATTGGTAGTATGACTATGTGTTTATGGGAATCCGAATCAAGGTAGGTGTATGTGGTCTTAACCTGAGACTTGCATCGCTAATACTTGCGACAATCAATATACTTTGGTTTTGGTCGTCCGAAGCTTTAACAGGTTCTGTATACGCCTATTCTGGGTTTACTGAGAATCGTAGTGTATTGGGTGTAATGTCAAGATGGAAGTATCACTTCAGTCATATGGAGATGATGATCACGCAGGATACAAAACTAGTACTCTTAAATGTTGCAGCTACAGGGATAGTATGACTAGGTCATGATTATCCGATTACAGAGACTAGTTGCTAGTGATCTGATATATGCTTCGTACGGGGCAGACACAATTCCAGCCCTAGTTCTAGCATGTGACATCCGATATTGGATCGTATTACGCAATATATTGTATATTATTCCTGATACAGATTATATATTCTTCGTTGAATATTTCTGGAGAATTGGGTAGGCACGGTGCTTTGCTAGAAGCCAACCGTGTCTTGTAATTCGGTGAGAATGTGGTACGCGGTACGCACGTGTCGGATAGTCCGACAACTGTATTTACTGCCAATATATCCAGGGATCTCCTGGGTCATTTCCCAAAGATTCACCGATGACATTTGACTCAAACAGAATTAATCTGGGATTAATTATGAGAGAGAAAATTAATCTGGGATTAATTGCGGTAAGAATTTATCTGGGATTAAATTCGTCAAGAAGAGAGAACGCGATTAATTTGGAATTAATCGGCAAAGAAAATTTAATAGTTAAATTGGATTTTTCTATTTAATTTATTTAATTGGTCTAAAATAATATATTGGATATACTAATTGAAATTGGATTTCAATACGGAATTAAAATTGGATTTTAATTCAAGCGAACAAATTAATTTGGAATTAATTCGTAAGCAACTTTCGTAATAATTTTGTTAGGCGTTATTATTTAATTAAATTGGATTTAATTACGTAGAGATGAAAATTCATTTAATCGGATTAAACGAACCAGGCTCAAAGTGTGTTGTACAAGCCAACTTGAATTTGGAATTTAAAGTGGTAGGACCCACTTTAACTTACATCAACTTGTCAAAATATGATGGAAGTGGTTGGCAATATTAATTGTACTTTGGAAGTCAAAACACACACACTTTTCACAACTTTGGGATTATGTTTTTGGAAAACACAAAAAATACTATTCACTCATCCACCTCTCATTGGAGGAGAAAATTTTGTTTCATTTTTGGACAAAGCTAGCACTTTGGGAGTCATAGAAATGTGATAGGGAAACTCACCCAAGAGTTTGGAACTCAAAAAGAGGGTTTGGAGCTTCTACATCCAATAAAAGTTTTGAACTTCAACCGATCAATGTAAGTATATTCCGCAACTTATCTTGATAAATTCACAAACAAATCATGATCTTAGAGATCCTTGGCATGTCTAGGACACCAACATTTCCCCCATGCCTCGAAAACATCAAGTCATGTTTCGGAAGCATCTCTTTTCTAAACCATTTCTCAATACATACTCAATCAAAATATTATTGAAAGTGAACTTGGCTAACGCCCCAAAAATGAAAAAGTAAGTCTGATATTTAAAACAATCATAATGCAAAATCAACTTAAGAAAAAATGTCCACTCACATATTTGGAATCTGGCTGGCATTACTCTCTTGCTGAAGGAAATTGCGGTCCCTGCAATGATCTATAATTGGTAACTTAATCAGAACACAAGTTACAGAATATGCTTTGAAGCTATTGTCACTACATAACATATGATGCTTGTGACATGACAAATTGTGTGTAAAAGAGTCGATACGAGACCCTAAAGATGGCCCCTAACATCCTAAGTTGGAACTAAAAAGGCTAAATTGATTTTGAAATTTGGCCTCACGTCGTGACGCAGGCTCCTTGGAAAAATGTTCAACATGGAAGTTGTAGGTCTCAGTCTTAACTTTCCGACGATATAAAGTTCATAAAAATCAGAGATCGTATGAAAATATTACGGTCTAACTACTAAAGACTGTTTGAGATGGGATGTAAGCTAAGTTCCACGTCAGAATTTCAAGGAATCACGGAATGCCCCAAATGTCATTTTATGAGCACTTACTTGCTCAAACATGATTTATATCAAGTATTATACCTCTGAAAATGTAATAGTCATCAGTTTCTAGTAACGTAAAAGTCGTCGGGGTCACCGAATGTTACAGTATCTAATTAAATTATATATCATATATTTACACATAAGATATAAAAATATTCTGACATGTGGAACGTTACGAATAATCCATATTATTCATAATTAATTGCCCTATTATTCTACGCATATACTTTATTAATGGAACTTTCTAGGTTCAGGTATATCAGGTATGGAACGCATTTCATATCCATAATTCGCCAATTCATAAATTATGATGACCAAAGATAACCGCGATGATCTATACAAGTTGAGTTCTAAGCATATTGTAAATTCCCTTTGTCATACGCTATCCGAATTATACTGGAGACATTTATGAGAACGTCAAAACTTCTTAGTGTACGATTCATTTATATTTATCATGACATATTCATGATCTCTCAATCAATATTCAGAACTTGTTTCTAGAATGTACTCTGGCTAGAGATTTAAGGATCACGAAGTAGATGCCTAAATCTCACACACAGGACTAATGGATCATCTTTGGATACTTCACAAGATATCATTAGCATCGGTCCACACCCAATAAACAGACAGAGGTCTGGTCTAAATTGATCGGTGGCGTGACTGTTGTCAAAGTGTGGATGATCACTCATACATCCAAGGTGGTATCTCAAGTCAAAGGACTAGATATGTAACTCGACTCGGGAAGATTACTATTGATATTGGTGTGCCATCTATTAGGAATTCTTTCGGTGAGTCATTAAATGTTCATCAAATAAAAACCTACATGTCTATGAGAGTCTCCCAAAACTCATGGTTCCTTAGGATGAACCATCAAGCTAAGTCTCGATATACGACATATACTGGTCTCAACGGATTTACTAACCGACACGTGTCAATAAATATCAGCCAAGAATTTTATTTGAGAATATACAACAAGTAGTGACACCTCTCCATGTCAATTACAAGCCTCGTTGTAATTGTATGACTACTGTATATTCTTGGATCTTTGTCTAATATATACATTACTAAACCTCAGTTAGTTTTAATCTAAACTAAATTAGATGAAATATATATATAAAAGACAAGAGGTGCTACCATTAAGTTGGTAATATGATGGAAAAAATGATTGCTCGTATTCATGAATAAGTTATAAATACGATATGGATTGGCGCTCAGAGCACCAACCCCAACATGTACTATAATATTTTAAAGCTGGGAGATCAAATATCTTATACTCATAGTTTTCGTGTTCATAGAATCTGTATTCCCTACACACAATTGTATAATCTCATTTCTATAGCTTTTCTAAGCTGACTTCAAATATTTGCATCAAATGTAAATATTTGACAAGCAAACTGTGTCGGATACGTGACCTCTAAAGGTTACTAAAGCCAAAAAAACATCATGTAAGGACAAACAAATACCTAATAAGGTTTTCTTAATGCTTGTCTAGGATCTCGAGACATAAACGATTTATGTCAATCCTTACTGCATAAGAAAGAGTTCTCTCTCTACTGGTTTATATCCTAAAATCGAATATTTTTTAGATTATTTATTGTGACTTAACAATTAAGTCACTGACCACTATGATTCTCCATGAGAACCGGAACAACAATTTCGATGATTTAGACTAATTTAAAATAATATCGTAGTCTATTGTATTCTAGAACCTATTCTAGAAACATTCAACTAGAAGTAGAGTTAGAAACAACAAATATACAAAATATACATACACGCAGTGGATTCAAAATGTTAATTCTATCTACATGATAAAATTAGGGAGATATAAGAAGAATATTTTTTCCCATAATATTATTATTAAATATTAACTAGGTCATATATTTTAATCTAGTAGCACATCCCACTACTTTACGTAATATCGTAAATACCCAACAAAAAATGTGAATTCAATAATTAAATTGAATCCAATAGTAGGAACTATACCCCAATAGCCATACTTCAGTTACTCAGCTTTAGCACGTAGTAACCTACATATGCCATCATTGTTGGACAATTATAACCCATAGCATCACTATTTGTACAGAACATGGTAATGTTGTACAAATTAACTATGCGATAAAGGAAATTGCTCTTTTATCATTTGTAATTGGATTACCGAGATACATAAATGATAAAAGTCCATATGATTAGTTCCGGATTAATAAGATATGAGACAGTATTAATCCATTAAGGTTTAATCATTAAAAAATTAGTAGTCGTAGTATTAACGAGATTCGACATCGATAATGCGGAATAGACTTGTATTGCACTTGTGCGTGTTATGGGAGCATAACGACATAGTTCTCATATATTTAAGAATTGGATACTTATACAAGTGTGAAAGGAGGTTGTGTTTACCGATGGTACGGAAACAGCTTCGCTCTGGATAGACCCCGCAGAATCCCATTGGTAGTATAACTATGTGTCTATGGGAATCCGCATCAGGGTAGGTGTATTTGGTCGTAACCTGAGACTTGCATCGCTAGTACTTGCGACAATCAATACGCTTTGGTTTTGGTCGTCCAGGACTTTAACAGGTTCTATGTACGCCTCTTCTGGGTTTATTGAGAATCGTAGTGTATTGGGTGTGATGTCAAGATGAAAGTATCACTTCTGTCATATGGAGATGATGATCACGCAGGGATACAGAACTGGTACTCTAAATGGTTGCAACCATCGGGATAATATGACATGATCATGATTATCCGATTAAAGAGACTAGTTGCTTGTAATCCGATATATGCTTCGTACGTGGCTGACACTATTCCAGCCCCAGGCCTTGCATGTGACATCTGATACTGGATCGAAATACGTAATACTACGTATACTACGCCTGACAAAGATTGTATATTCCATTAAGAATATTTCCGGAGAATTGGGTAGGGACGGTGCTTTGCTAGAAGTCAACCATGTCTCGTAAATCGGTAAAAACGTAGTATGAGGTACGTACGTGTTCGGATAGTCCGACGACCGGATTTACTGCCAACATATCCAGGGATCTCTTGGGTCGTTTCCAGAAGATTCACCGATGACGTATGATTCGAACATAATTAATCTGGGATTAATTACGGAGAGATTTTATCTAACATAAAATACTATTTGAAGAGAAAGAACGATTAATTTGGAATTAATCGATAAAATAATATATTTGATATATTAAATGAAATTAGATTTCGACGCGGAATTAAAATTGGATTTTAATTCGGGCAAACGAATTAATTTAGAATTAATTCGCGAGTGATGTGAATAGTAATTTTGCGTAGCATAATTATTTAATTAAATTTGATTTAATTACGTCGCAACAGATAATTCGTTAATTCAGAATTAGCGAACCCGAGCCCGGGATGTGTTGCGGGCCCACTCGGATTTTGAATCAAGTGGGGCCCATAAGTCACATCACTTGTCACTTTAGTTGATGGGTTTTGGTGAAGTTAGTGAAGACTTGTTCAACACACTTCCTAAAGTTGATGGCTTGAATGACTAATACCAAATGTTTGGTATATGATTATTTTGATTTTGAAATCAAAAACTCAAGTCAACACACTCTCTCATTCATGGTTTTTGTAGCAAAAACACTATCCCTATTTTTCTTTCATCTTGGCTGAAACTAGGAAGAAGAAAAGAAGAAGTTTTGTTGCAAATTTTCTAAAGTGCTAGCACACACAAGGTATCATTCAAGGTGATAGGGAAACCATCCCAAAAGCTTGGAATCAACTTAAAAGCTTGGAGCTTGGATCTCATTCCCAAAGTGGAGCTTGGCCGAAACTTGGAGCAAAAAGTTTTGTGTTTGATGCATCCTAAATCCGATCAAAGTTAGTTTAATTCCGCCATTCTTCTTTGAGTATTCACATTATTTCATTGCTTATATTGATCTTGGAATGTCTTAGAGACCAATAATTAGGTAGACAATGATTGTCAATCACATCTCTATATGACTCCCGATTTTGATCCTGAACCATTTTTGATCCTCACTACTTTGGCATCTATTGGATAAGGTGTGTTCAAGGCTTGACTTTTCAATGACATATTCCAGTTACTTAGACCATACCTCACTGCTTTGGCATCTATCGGCAAGCCCATTTCGCTTGAATATGTCTCTTATCATATAAGTGTTAGGGTTGGTACTCTGAGCGCCAATTTCTCTTGTATTTCCTTGTAAATACTTGTATAAATATTTTATTACGAATAAAATAAATAGTTTCTATAATATGAATTCTTTTATTATATGGTAAAGACGTAAATGACCATAGAATGATTGGTTATGATACTGTTGCAAAAGCATCGCAACTGACATTGAGTTGTATCGTAACAACATCATTCTTGAACCGTTCATGGTCAAGGTTTGCATTACTTGATCAGTTAAGTAAACCTGCTGAGACTGGAATATGTCGTATACTAGAATCTTGGATTCTAATGGTTTCTCAATGAACCATAAGTCTTGGAGACTCGTATAGACATGTAGGTGTTTATATTGGATAAACATTGAATGGCACACCGAAGATTCTTAATATATGGTACACCAACGTCAATAAGAATCTTCTCAGGTCGAGTGAGCATAGTGGTCCTTCGACTTGAGATACCACTGTGGATGTATGAGGTATCATCCACACTTTAATGGCAGCCACGTCACCGATCTATTAAGATCAGACCTTTGTCTGTTCGTTGAGTGTGGACTGATCCTCAGCACATCCTATGCGTATCAAGATAAGGATCTGTCAGTTCTGTGTACAAAGCATAGGTATCCAATATGGAATTAGTAATTTGTTAAACCCATGGGCTCGTGGTAGACTGTAGAAATTAGTTCTAAGTGTTATTAATAGATTACCTATAGAAATGTCGACGTGATTATATTTATAGAGATTTGACGTTTATATCTATATCTATGGAATAATCTGGATACCTGTGACGGAGAGATTATACATATGAAATGACCTCGACCTGTATGGTTCATAGAGTTTATCCATGTTCGTCATAATTTACTAGTGGGTAGTTTATGGACACGAAATTGGATTTCTTGACGGATATGCCTGAACCTAGAGAGTCTCACTTATGAAATACACTCGTAGAGTACTAGGACAACTTTTATGAATAATACTGATTATTTATAAGACATTTAACTGTTAAACGAAAATACATGCGATTGGGATCTTTCGATCATTTGTTAAATGTCAAATTATTATATTTGACATATATAATCAATATATGTATTTTGATTATTTAATGTAAATATATACATATATTTAAGATATTTGTATTTAATTATTTGATTATTTAATTGTTAAATGATTAAATTGAATAAATAATAAATATCTTATTACTTTATTAAAGTAAGCAAATAGCCATTTTTGATTGGATCAAATGGTTTGATTTAATTGGAACATTTGTGGATTTCATTAAATGGTTTAATTATTTATAACCACAAATTTATTAAATCTTTTTCCTTTAATTAATTGAAATAAAATTGGAAAACTTGGCTTACAATTTTCCTCTCATTTTCGGCCAAAGCTTGGAAAATATATAAGTTTTATTTCAATTTTTTATTTGATAATTTCAAGTTACCAAAAACATTACAAAGAAAAGGTTGAGAGAAAATTAAAGAAACAAGGTAAAAGCTTGTCCAAATCTTGGAAATTTGTAAGTTTTACTGACTTTCTTATACTTAGAAATTGTTTTTATGCTTTTAAGCTTCAACATGTGTAGCTTATAATTTTCTCTACTCTTTTAAGCATGTAATTGAATGGTTTGAGACTTGATAGAAAGATGTTAGCATGTATGATTATTAAAGTAAGCTTGAAATGGGTTTATAAGCTTTCTTTTGATTATTTGACAATCAAGTTGTCATTCTAGAGTTGTTAAGCCACTTATAGATGGCATATAATTTTTCTTAAGTTGTTTGATTGTGGTGTGACTTGTTTGGTGTAGTAATGATTGAATTAAAGTATTGAATTTGGCTAATTTGGTGTAATTGGGTCTATTGGACAAATTTGTAAAAATAGGGTTCATAACCCTTTCCAAATTTGGGGCTTTTCATATATGTGTTGTGTATTGATGTACATGATGTATATTAAATTTGGTGTATATTGGATCTGATCTTGATCAAACCTGAAATTTTATGGTGCATTCGACAATTATGGGAAAATTGGTTTCTTGAGTTGCAATTTATATTTTCATGTATAAGACATGTATAAATTATTTTGGTAGTGATTTTAAATCACTTAAATTTATATTTGACAAATTAGGAATAAAATAATTAAAATGTAAAGTTTTGGGGTAATTCGGTAATAAGGCTAAAATTCTATATTTTGGGTAAAACTTTCAATTTTTAAGTATTGAGTAATTAAAATAAATAATTTTATTTTAATTGCCCAAGAAAATTATTGAAATCGGAAAATTTTGATTTTCCGCGTTCCGCTGCGTTACCCAGAATTGCCCCCCGAAAACCCCAACAAAAATGGTATCAAAGCCAGTCTGATTCTGAACACATGATATGAATAATCTTTTAAATTCAATGTTTAGTCTTGTCTTTACTTTATGCATGCTTGTATTTATTTAATTTGATTAAATAAAGTGAGTAACATCTTTTGTGGTAAATCCCTGTTTAAATAAGATTTTATTAAAATATGTATTTGATGCATGTTTTTTGGTCTGTCTTGTCAATACGGGTATAAATAAATTTGCTGCGACTATATCCGAGATCGTGGCAAAGCAGTGAGGGTATAGCCGGTAGAAGTTTATTCGTACAGGATAAATATTTGATATTAGGTAAATTCAAGCGAAATCGGAATCCTGAACGTGCCCAAGCTGTCAGGGTTACGCAAGTATCTTGAATTTATCATTGACAAGTTTAACCTTGGTACGACTCCTTGTGAATGTGTCAAAGCAGTCACAACGAGAAATGATCAGGACCAAAAACCCCCAGGAGTCACTGTTGAGTGATCGACAATGAGTTGTCTACCTAATGATATACGTAGGAAAGATCATGCCAAAGCTGTAAGCTGAAATTTATTCATGGGGTCCACATTTCACTATTATGTTTTAATTTGATTATTACATGTTATTGTATTATGTTTGGGGATTACAGTTTTATATGAAATAGTGGGAGGGGCATTTATAGATTAAAAATTCATGATCTGTTTAAATACTTTTGATATTATATGAGACTGTTTTATCTGCTAATCATTTTTCGCTATCTATATGATAGATTTGAGATGGCGGAATATATTACTAATCCTTTTGCTCGTATACTTTATACGAACAAGCTTAAAGGCGCCGAAAACTTTACAGATTAGGACTTGGATCTAAGGATTGTCCTTGGTCTAAGAAACTAGAATATGTGTTGGAAGGTCTGTTGCCCCTTTACATATCAGATGATGCAACATAAGAGGAACATGAGACTCTCAAGTGGTGGAGAGATGATGATAGAAGGGTCAAATCATATATTGTCAGTTCCTTGGCACCGGAGCTTAAAAGGCAATATTTTGGTTTGCCTGACGCATATACTATGATGATGATGCGATTCGGTTAGAGCAAGAACATGAACTGTTCATAAAGTTCATAAATTGTGATGAAGGCCATTGATTCAAACTTGAGGTGGACAAGCTGTGAGCCCTCATATGTTTCATCTGATTGATCTAATCTAATAGTTGGGGCGCTTTAACTTCCCTCTGAATGACACTTTGGGACGAAGTGTCATACTTGGATCACTACTGGTATCATATTGCCAATTTGTGATGTATTTCAATATGAATGTGATTAGCTGTTCTTATCAAGAGTTGCATAAGATGCTACAAAATGCGGAGGAGGATTTGAGGAAGGGAGTTCCGACTCGTCCTCCTAAACCCACTGTTCTTTCTGCTTCCTCCCAATCTAAACAGAGAGGGAAGAAGAAGAAATGAACAAAAAAAAGGGTTTGAATCTTCCACCACATGGTAAAATAGCTAAACCAAATAGAGCTGTTGAAGATAAATACCACCATTGCAGCAATATCGGCCATTGGAAGAAGAACTGTCCTGATTACCTGTCCCATATCAGAAAGGAAAGAGCATCTACTTCAGGTACTTTTATTTTTCCCATTATTGATATCTCATTAGCTTGTGAAGCTATGTCATCCAGTTGGATTTTAGATTCTGCTTGTCCTATTCACATTTGTAATTCGTTTAGGGGCGGCTAAATATGAGGAGATGCAGTTGCGATTCGAGAGTGGTGACTCTCTGGATGCGGTTGCAGTGGGCTTATGCGAGATTCTCTTACCTAGTGGGAGACTTTTGTTGAATGACTACTTTTTTGTGCTGGGATGTATGGCGAATATTATGTCACTTTTTGTATTAGATATAATGTAAATATTAAGAATCGTTCTTTATATTTATATGATAGAAATAATATTTAGATCCTAGATTGTCCAAATGAGCATAGTCATAACATATTGCATACCTCACAAGATATCTTTAATGCTGGAATTAATAAACGTAAACTATCTGATACAAATAATATTGAACTGTGGCATATGAGGTTGGGTTTATATGCATGAAACGCCTAACCCAGTTGGTTAGGAATGGTTTGATACATGATCTTACCATTGAATCATATCCAACTTGTGAATCTTGCATTCGTGGTAAAATGACCAAAGCCCCATTTTCGGGTGTATGACACCAAGCCACTGACTTATTGGAACTGATACATTCTGATGTATGTGGTCCCATGAGTCAAACTGCTCACAGTAGTTTTTCATACTTCGTTACCTTTACCGATGATTTATCACGGTACGGTTATGTTTATTTGATGAAACATAAATCGAAAACCTTTGAAAAGTTCAAAGAATTCTAAAATGAAAGAGAAAAAAGTTTGGTAAATATATTAAATGTCTTCGATCTGACCGAGGCGGTAAATATATGAGTGGTGAGTTCATCGATTATTTAAAGGAGAATGAGATTCATGCTCAAGATTCCTTCAAAGGCTGTTCCTATGGCTCCAAATGAGATATGGACCGATAGGAAACCGAATCTTAATTACGTTAAGGTTTGGGGTTATCCTACATACTTCATGATGGCTCAGCAAGATAAGCTTTCGCCTCGAATGGAACAAGTTTAGGTTTGTTGGATATCCTTCAAATACGAAAGGATATTTATTCTATGATACCGAGCATCGAAATGTGTTCGTAGCTCGTTTCGTAAAATTTCTAGAAATATAATTTTTGTCTGAAGATGGTAATCATAGACAGGTTGAACTTGATGAAGTACAACCTGAGATCGATGAACCAACGGAGGAACTTGTAGTTCAAGTAGATGAAGAACCTTCAACACACACACTCCGTAGGTCCTAAAGGGTATTTAGACCTTCTGAGCGATTGTATTTGATATAAGAAAAGAGTCTAGATGTCTCTTAATCGAAGAGATTGACCCTTACACCTATAGAGAAGTGATGTTCAACACCGACTCCGTAAAGTGGCAAGAGGCCATGAAATCAGAGTTAGACTCTATGCATCAGAATCAAGTTTGAGACTTGGTTACGCTTCCTGAATGAATTGTTCCTATTGGCAGTAAAAGGATTTATAAAAGGAAGTGCGGGCCTGACGGAAAGGTTGAAACCTTTAAGGCCTGACTGGTAGCTAAAGGTTACACGCAGGGACCTGGTGTCGACTACGATGAAACTTTTCGCCAGTTACGATGCTAAAGTTTATAAGAATTTTATTATATATTGTTGCTTACCATGATTACGAGATTTGTCAAATGGATGTCAAAACGGCTTTTCTAAATTGATTTCTTGATGAAGAAATCTATATGGAACAGCCGGAGGGTTTTGTATCCAGCGAAAACTCAGGCATGGTATGTAAGCTTAAGAAGTCCATATATGGACTTAAACAAGCTTTACGAAGTTTGAATCTTCGATTCAACGAGATTATTAGATAGTCTGGTTTTCTCAAGAATTCAGAAGAATCTTGTGTGTACCAGAAGGCTAGTGGGAGTATAGTAGCATTTTTAGTTCTCTATGTTGATGACATTCTGATCATTGGGAATGATATCGGAATGATGCAAGGCGTCAAAGCTTATCTCTGTAAGAATTTCTCCATGAATGACCAGGGTGAAGCTTCTCATATCTTGGGTATAAAACTCTATAAGGATAGAGAAATGAAGCTTATTGGGTTTCCCAATCAACGTATATAGATAAGATCTTAGAACTGTATAATTTGGTAATTGTAAGACAGCAAATATATCATTCAGACATGACATTCATCTTTCAAAGAAGATGTGTCCGCAAACAGAAGATGAGAAGATTAGAATGTCTAATCAGCCTTATGTTTCATGTTTAGGTAGCATCTGTTAGGGATATGCCCTATACCCAACTTGTGGATGGGCTATTTGTACATGTATTTGTAATTTTTCATTAATTAATAAAATGGCAATCTTTATTATACGTGTCTTACATAAAGTATATGAATCATCAAACACTGTAATAAAGCCCTTGGAGTAATAAGATGATGGCTTCCACGCCTTATGAGAATCATTACTCTCAAACATTCCTAGTCATAGTTTTGTGAATAATCTGGGCGTTCACAAAGCGGAGAGACTAGCATGATGATATGATCTGCTCTTAAGTGGGGTAGCCGATCTCATAGGCTACTAGCAGAGATCCGTCCGCTTGGTGTATCACATGGATGCATGAGATTCTCGTGTCCATCGAACTGACCGCCGAAAGTTTTCACATGGAGTGTTTATCCCATGTGTTTGTGAGAACTTTCATGTATCGATTGTATGACTAGTCCTTAGACTTGAGGTATTTACAATCTTATGTGTGGATCAAATAACTTTGACATTCTCATCCCCGGTTCAAAAGATCCGGTCATAAGGGTATGATTGGGTCATTTGTTGAAACACATGAAGTTTGTAAAGATACAACAGATAATCGCCACTCTCTCGGATAATATTTTCTTATACGAGTAGTATTCCAGTTCCTGGGTTGATATGTGTGATCAATGCTTGAGACTGTGGCCGCAGCGGAAGAATCATGTGAGATTCTTAGGTTAGCACGATTCATGACACTATCAACATCATACGTTTGGCTATATGGGTAGACACTTTCCATACCCTAGGTCAAACGGTGGGGATACAGTGAGGCGAGGGACCGTATCATATATAAATCGCATACAGAATGGGTATATATCTTTCCTTCTCATTTAGGGCCTTGGCATGTTGCTAGATGTCAACCTTGGTCATTGAAATCGAACGACCATCTGATTAGAGGATAATTTATGTTCGATTGAATTATCACGATTCATTTCATGTCCAACTTGAGGGGAACCCAAAAGGTCACACACAACAAAGTCGAAATCAATGGTTAACAGTGCACAGTACAAATTAACAGCATATATGATTGTTGTAGGAATTGTTCATAAATGGTTCAATGTGTTTAATTATTGAACAGATCGTTATGGGTTCCAAATTGGCTTAGGGATTGGTGAATGACGATAGGGGCACTTTGGGAATTGGAAAAATGAATAAGAATATAATAAATAATAAAAATCTGCGTTTTTTTATTTGTTTTGAATTCCAACTCGGCCCAAACTCTTATTAGGGTTTTATAATCTCATTAAACCACTATATTAAGATCCAATGGCTAAGATTTAATTAGCATTTATCCCATATCGGATTCTTAATTAATTTTGTTGTCTTTGGAGCATCTATATAAACCCAAAGAATCTTTACAAATTTTTACACCAAAACCTTTCATATATTGGGTTTATATAAGTGTGCAACTCTAAAGTTTAAGAGTAAGCCACTGATTTTGAGGATCCTTAAGTCTAATTGACTAGAGGAATCTCAAGTTAAAAGTTTTGATGTATTTGCCTAGGCTAGCACCAAGGGCAAAATACCCGTGCACTCAAGGCATAGTCTTGCCGTTGAGTTTTGGATTTGGTGTGTGCACCTTTGGAGGCCACACACTTGGGTGGCTCTTTGGAACGTGGAAGAGTTTGCTGAGTTCGAGAAAAGCTTGTAAATGGAGGGAGGACAGGAGGAGTCTTCGGTTCAAGTAAGTCTTTTTCTTTCTTTATTTTAATTAGAGTTCTTATGATAGTTAGCATGTTTAAGTTTATGTTCTTTGCATGTTTTATGAGTTTTTATACTTAGAATATATAGTAACATGCCTAGGCTTGTAGAATAATCAAAACAATGGGTCTTGGGCAAATGAATAGCGGCATCATAATTTTAATTTTCCGCTGCGCACTCGCGGCCGCTACCCAACAGTGGTATCAGCGCGCCATTTTTGTTTTGATTAGTTCTCTCTCATTTGAACTCGAAATTGGGTGTGTAAAACCTCATTGGAAATCTAACACATGAACTTACTTTTAGGCACAAGTTTTTGCATGATTTGGTTAAGATTTGAATTGTGAAATTGCATTTAAAGTTCACGCATCTGTAAAAAAAATGTGAATAGTAAATTTACTTGAATAAAATAAAATGCAATATCATAATTAAATATTAATCAAAGTTATTTAATGCCTAAAATAATTCCAACATATTAAAACTCATATGCTTGATGATTCTATGTATGTTTAGAATTGGCATGATTATTTTAGGGTGCAAGCATCTAGAGACTTTCTGGGAAATAGAGAGTGTATTACTTATCCCTTAACTAAGTAATTATTCCATGATGAACTTAGAGATTTATTACCTTTAAGGCTAATAAATATAAATCACTTATTTATAATAAAAGACATTATATAAGATACAAGTAGGGTGGGACCAAGGTGTTAATAAAACTTTCCAAACTAAAGTTAATTTATCCAAAGGTATTACAAGAGTTAGATAATGATTTGGTGTCTTCCTTCACTCACTAACTTTTTGTAGCCAAAAGGAAAAGCTATGAAGACATATAGATAATCATTTACTCAAAGCTTACCTTAAAGCATATTTAAAGTGTTGGACTAATTGGAGGATCTATTGTTTATTCTTGTCACCAAGGCAATAAAAGCCTAAGAGGTAAGGGTATTTAAGAGAGTTCGCTCCACCTTCCCTCTGGGAATTTTCAATGGAGGAATCCATTTGACAGTTATTCACCTAAACTTGCTGAGATCATCAATAATAATTTAAGTCTAAAATTTGTCTCCCATTGTAAAGTATAGACTCAAATGGCTTAAACCGTAATGGCAGAACTAGGCTTTACCAGACTGACCAATACCAATTTGTCCCTAAATAGTACAATTGACAATGGTTTGACTTTTCTTGAGTCATAAGACGCAATGACCCTTAGGCGTGGTCTTATAACTTAGTGGCAAAGATTGGATGTCCACAAGGACTAGCAAAGCTATGGCATGTTTGATTGCCCAACCCAATGATCAAGGAATTCTGATTTATATCATAAATTGGTTGGGAACCTACCTAATTATCGTATTTTATAATGACCGGCCCTAGTCGGAGTTGTGAAATGATGATAATGGGATCCTTGCCCACAAGAAATCCATAATATTGGGGTTGATGCGATTTGATTAAAATTTTAAAAACATTGAGTGGAAGCAACTTCATAATATTAAAAGCCCATGTTATTATGAAACATTAATGAAAACATATTCCTAATTTTACATTCTCTCTTAACAGGTAGGTTAAAATATTTCACAAACATTCAAATGGCAAACAGAGTATCACTTCGTTCCATCCTTGATGAGCATAAGCTCAAAGGGAACAACTATAATGACTAGTTTAAAAACCTTAAAATTATCTTACGACAAGAAAAGATTTTCTATGTTCTTGAAAGACCATCCCCCCTGAACCCGCAGAAGATGCTGACCAAAATACATTTGATGCTTGGAAGAAACACGTCGATGATGATGAGCAAGCAATTTGCATAATGCTTGGCTCTATGTCGGACGAACTTCAGAAAGCTCACGAAGATATGGATGCTCCAACCATCATCTTTCACTTGAAAGAGTTGTATGCAACTTCCGTTCATACCGTGAGATTCCAAGTGTTATGTGCCTTATTCCAAACAAGGTATAATGAAGGATCTGTTAGTGGACATGTGCTTAAGATGATTGGCCACATTGAAAATTGGCCAACCTCGGGTTCATCATGATCATGAGATTATTCATGATCTAATTCTTCAGTCCTTACCAAAAGACTTCTCTAACTTTATTATGCAGTTTCATCAGTCTAATAAAGAAGTTACTTTAGCAGAATTGCACAATCTGATAAAGCAAGCAGAGAATGACTTGAAACCGGAGCTTAAAAACTCCGTCATGCTTACGGGTACGGACCTGAAGCCACGAGGCCCAAAGAAAAATAAGGGCAAGGCCAAGGCTCCAGATCACCTAAAGCCCAATGGTAAGGTGGAGAAAAAAGGGAGGGGAAATGTTTCTTTTGTGGAAAGAATGTTCATTGGAAGAAAGACTGCAGATCCTTGAAAGCCAAGGAAGCTAGGGAAGCCCAAGAGGCCAAGAAGCCCAATGCTTCAGGTATGTTGTATATGATTGAACTATATTCTCAAAACTCTGAACCTTCTACTTGGGTGTTTGACACCGATTGTGGGACTCACTTGTGTAACAATGTGCAGGGCCTGAGAAACAGTAGGAGACTCCGTCATGGGGAGGTTGACTTACGCATGGGTAATGGAGCAAAACTGGCTGCATTGTGCTGGGGACTTATTCATTAGTTTTTCCGAATGGTTTAGTTTTAGACTTAGAAGATTGTGTTTATGTACCTTCTCTAGTAAAGAATATCATTTTAATTTCTTCTTTATGTAATAAAGGCTTTCATGCCTAATAAGTTGTAATGAATGTTCTATTTATTTCAATGAAATAAAATATGGAGATGGTATTTTGAATAATGGTATTTATGTCTTACAAACTAACAAAGAATGTTCAACCTCTAATATAGACAACGTTAACTCGAATAATCTCAATGAATCATTTCTATGGCACAGTCGCTTAGGTCATATCAATGAAACAAGATTAACTAAGCTACATAAGGATGGGTATTTCAGACCCTTCAAATATGAATCTTATGGAACTTGTGAGTCTTGTTTACTTGGTAAAATGACTAAATTACTTTCAAAGGTAAAGGACAGTGTGCAGCGGAGACATTAGAACTCATACACTCTGATGTATGCGGACCAATGTCAGTCACTGCTAGAGGTGGATTCTCCTACTTCATTACCTTTATCGATGATCACTCACGATATGGGTATGTGTACCTTATGCGGTACAAATCTGAAGCCTTTGAGAAATTCAAAGACTTCAAAGCTGAAGTAGAAAACCAGCTTAATAAAAGTATTAAGTCACTGAGGTCTGACCGAGGTGGTGAATACTTAAGCGATGAATTTCAAGATTACTTGAGAGAAAATGGCATTGTTTCCCAGTGGACTCCTCCGGGAACTCCACAACATAATGGGGTCTCCGAAATGAGAAATCAGACATTATTAGATATAGTCCGATCAATGATGCCAGACACGGATCTACCTCTTTCATTTTGGGGTCTTGCTTTAGAAACTGCAACACTACTACTAAACCAAGTTCCTTCCAAGACTATTAGTCAAACACCATATGAGTTATGGTCTGGGAACGTCCTAGTCTTAGTTATCTAAGAGTTTGGGGATGTGACGCATATGTTAAGCTCACACAAACTAACAAATTGGATGATAGGGTAGTTAAATGTAAGTTTGAAGTATATGCCTTGAACTCAGAGCATATGTGTTCTACATCCCAAATGAACAAAGAACATTTGTCTCACGAAATCTAAATTTCTAGAGAATGAATTCCTTCTCAAGAAATATAATGGAGTAGACTTGACCTCAATGAGGTACGAGAAGAACAAACTAAAATATAACTAAACCCCAGGCCCCTCAAAAGGGCAACGACGGAACAACCATAAGGTTATGAACTTAGAAGGTCTGGTAGGGAAAGATATGAGCTTGAAAGATATGGTTTCCATATTGATAAGGAACATGATCAGGTCATTGATAATGACGATCCCACCAGTTATGACGAAACAATGCGTGACATTGATTCAGTCAAGTGGCTTGAGGCCATGAAATCCGAAATAGACTCTATGTATCAGAATCAAGTCTGGGACTTGGTGGATGCACCTGAAGGGATAAAACCCATAGGCTGCAAGTGGATTTACAAGCGTAAAATTGATGTAGAAGGCAACATCCAAACCTATAAGGCTAGGTTAGTGGCGAAAGGTTATGGACAAATTGAAGGAATTGACTATGACGAAACCTTCTCGCATGTTGCAATGATAAAGTCCATTCGAATTTTACTATCACTAACTGCACACTTTGATTATGAGATTTGGTAGATGGATGTCAAAACAGCTTTCCTTAATGGGAACCTCGTAGAGAAAGTCTATATGACACAACCTGGGGGGTTTGCATCTAAGGATGATCATAATAAAGTATGCAAGCTTAAACGATCCATTTATGGACTAAAGCAAGCCTCCAGAAGTTGGAATATAAGTTTATGAGACAATCAAAGAATTTGACTTCATTACAATGTAGACGAGCCTTGTGTTTACAGGAAAAGTAGTGGGAGTGCTGTTTATTTCTTGTATTATATGTCGATGACATATTAATCATCGGGAATGATATTCCCATGATGCAATCCACCAAGCAATGGTTATCTCAGAATTTCTCCATGAAAGATTTGGAGAAGAGCAACCTACATCTTCGACATTAAGATATACCGTAATAGATCTAAGAGGTTGTTAGGACTTTCTCAATCTACGTACATAGATAAAGTTTTGAAAAGATTCCAAAAGATGTAATTTACCTACTTGTCATGGAATCAAATTATCTAAGGAGCAATGTCCACGTACTCCTTTAGTTAGAGAGCGTATGAGTAGGATCCCTTATGCTTCAGCAATAGGATCGATCATGTACGCCATGCTATGTAAAAGACCTGATGTCTCTTATGCTATTAGCCTAACGAGCAGGTATCAGGCAAATCCTGGTGAGCAACACTGTACAGCTGTCAAAACAATCCTCAAGTATCTGAGAAGAACTAAGGATGTGTTTTTGACATACGGAGAATGTTATGAGATGAAAGTCATTGGTTACTGTGATGAGAGCTTTCAGACCGATAGGGATGACAACAAATCAAAAACAGGATATCTGTTTACTATGAATGGCGGAGCTGTCAGTTGGAAAAGCTCAAAGTAGTCAACTACAGCGGACTCCACCATTGAAGCCGAGTATATTACAGCATCTGAGGCATCCAAAGAAGCAGTCTGGATAAAGAAGTTCATCACGAAGCTGGAAGTGCTTCCCGCGATAAAGAATGGCGTCACGATGTACTGTGACAACACGGGCGCCATTGCTCAATCAAATGAACCAAGGTCCCACCAGAAATCCAAACATGTACTCAGGCGATTTAATCTCATCAGGAGATTGTTGAGAGAAAAGAAGTTATTATAGAGAAAATACCCACAGAAGATAATCTTACAGATGCTCTGACTAAAGGGCTCACTCAAAAAAAGTATGATAGGCACACCTGAGAGTATGGTGTCCAGATTTATACTAGTTGACTATAGTACAAGTGGTAGATTGTTAGGGATATACCCTATACCCAACTTGTGGATAGGCTATATGTACATGTATTTGTAATATTTTCATTAATTAATAAAATGGCAATCTTTATTATACGTGTCTTACATAAATTATATGAATCATCAAACACTGTAATAAAGACCTTGGAGTAATAAGATGATGGCTTCCACACCTTATGAAAATCATTACTCTCAAACGTTCCTAATCATAGTTTTGTGAATAATCTAGGCGTTCACAAAGCGGAGAGACTAGCATGATGATATGATCTGCCCGTAAGTGGGGTAGTCGATCTCATAGGCTACTAGCGGAGATCCGTCCGCTTGGTGTATCATATGGATGCATGAGTTGCTCGTGTCCATCAAACTGACCACCGAAAGTTTTCACATGGAGTGTTTATCCCAAGTATGACTAGTCGTTAGACTTGAGGTCTTTACAATATTGTGTGTGGATCAAATAACTTTGACATTCTCCTTCCCCGGTACAAAAGATTCGGTCATAAGGGTATGATTGGGTCATTTGTTGAAACACATGAAGTTTGTAAAGATACAAGAGAGAATCGCCACTCTCTCGGATAATATTTTTTGTATAAGAGTAGTATTCCAGTTCGCGAGTTGATATGTATGATCAGTGCTTGAGACTGTGGCCGCAGCGGAAGATCATGTGAGATTCTTAGGTTAACACGATTCATGACACTATCAACATCATACCTTTGACTATATGGGTAGACACTTTCAATACCCTAGGTTAAACGGTGGGGATACAGTGAGGCGATGGACCGTATCATATGTAAATCGCATACAAAATAGGTATATAGCTTTCCTTCTCATTTGGGGGCCTTGGCATGTTGCTAGATGTCAACCTTGGTCATTGAAATTGAACGACCATCTGATCGGAGGATAATTTATGTTCGATTGAATTATCACGATTCATTTCATGTCCAACTTGAGGGGAACCCAAAAGGTCACACACAACAAAGTCGAAATCAATGGTTAACAGTGCACAATACAAATTTAACAGCATATATGATTGCTGCAGGAATTGTTCATAAATGGTTCAATATGTTTAATTATTGAACAATTATTTATGGGGTTCCAAAGTGGCTTAGGGATTGGTGAATGACGATAGGGGCACTTTGGGAATTGGAAAAACGAATAAGAATATAAATAAATAAATAAATAAATCTGTGTTTTTTTAATTTTATTTGTTTTGAATTTCAATTCGGCCCAAACTCTTATTAGGGTTTTATAATCTCATTAAACCACTATATTAAGATCTAATGGCTAATATTTAATTAGCATTTATCCCACATCAGATTCTTAATTAATTTTGTTGTCTTTGGAGCACCTATATAAACCCAAAGAATTCTTTACAAATTTTTACACCAAAACCTTTCATATCTTGGGTTTATATAAGTGAGCAACTCTAAAGTTTAAGAGTAAGCCACTGATTTTGAGGATCCTTAAGTCTAATTGACTAGAGGAATCTCAAGTTAAAAGTTTTGAGGTATTTGCCTAGGCTAGCAACAAGGGCAAAATACCCGTGCACTCAAGGCGTAGTCTTGCCGTTGAGTTTTGGCTTTGGTGTGTGCACCTTTGGAGGTCACACACTTGGGTTGCTCTTTGGAATGTGGAAGAGCTTGCTGAGTTCGAGAAAAGCTTGTAAATTGGAGGGAGGACTGGATGAGTCTTCGGTTCAATTAAGTCTTTTTCTTTCTTTAATTTTAATTAGAGTTCTTATGATAGTTAGCATGTTTAAGTTTATGTTCTTTACATGTTTTATGAGTTTTTATGCTTAGAATATATAGTAACATGCCTAGGCTTGTAGAATCAAAACAAATTGGCCTTGGGCAAAGGGATAGCGGCATCATAATTTTTAATTTTCCGCTGCACACTCGCGGCCACTACCCAACAGCATCATGTATGCCATGTTATGTACTAAGCCTAATTTCAGCTTCATAGTTAGTGTGACGAAC
>SKCR01050496.1:0-38885 GCA_019454045.1 Zanthoxylum bungeanum
TTGATGTTTTTCATTTACTCTGATACCTCAAGGGAACATTATTTCATGGTCTTCACTTTTCCGATAGGTCATCTCTTGAGCTGCGTGCCTATTCTGATGCTAGTTGGGCTGATGATCCTACTAATCGACGATCTACAACTAGTTTATGCATCTTCTTAGGCGACTCTCTTATTTCTTGGCGTAACAAGAAATAATCAGTGGTTTCTCGCTCCAGTACTTAATATGAATATCGTGCGATTGCTTATGCTCCTCAAGAAATCATCTGGCTACGCTGGCTTCTCGGTGACATGGGTGCTCCTCATTCTCATGCTACCACTCTCTACTGTGACAACAAAAGTGCTATTTACATAGCACATAATGATGTCTATCATGAACGCACAAAACACATCGAAACTGATCGTCATTTTGTTCGTCACCATATCAGTCAAGGCACTGTTCAACTTTGTGAAATTACTTCTGCCGAGCAACCTGCTGATCTATTTACCAAACCTCAGCTTTCGGGACGCTTTCGCGAATTGGTTTCCAAACTCATGCTTGCTTCTCTTCCACCAGCTTGAGTTTGAGGGGGGTGTTAAGGATATATTATTAAAACGGAAATTATAATATTCTTTCCTATTATTATTTTCTATTCTAGGCAGTTTCCGATTTTCATTATGTGTATACATATTTAGTTTTTCCTTTCTTATTTTATTTATCTTGTATTGCCTATATAAAGGTTGTTACATTGTAATTATAATTTAGATTGAAATACAAAGAATATTTACCTCAATCTATATCAATTAAATTAAGGGATATACAATAAAACAAAAAAATATATAATTGAATATTATAAAATACAAACAACACTATATTGAAATTCATGTTTTCTTTGTATTATATTTGTTAATATATTGGAATTCGTATTTTTTTTAACGGGGCATTCTTATTTTATAAGATGAGGATGTCATCACTGGAGAATAAGTGTGGCAATGGGTTGGGCCGGATCCCGACACATGTTTTTTTTCTCTTTTTTTATAACCAAAATCATGTAAAGTCCAGCTGCCTTCCACCATACATGCATGAGCAATGCAACAATCAAGCATCCAGCAGAAGTAACCAAATAACTTTCGGTGACTTGATTGGCTTGGTTGTTAAAATCAACCAATCATGGGTAATTGGTGCCACCAAATCAGGGAGTGATTGGTGGAAATAGTAACCAACCTTGCCCTATAAATTGAGGTCAATTCCAGTGATAAAATCCATCCCAAAAGTTTTGTGTAAAGAGAGAGTGTTGAGGTTTTGATTAAGTTTCAAGTTGTAAACTTTGTGTATATCTATTCTTGTAAAGTAATAGAAGTGATTCGGTTTTTCCTCAAATCTTCTCTAAAGTGATCGGTGAATCGCAACAAGTGGTATCAGAGCTTCGGTTGTTCTTTGGGATCGTAAAACCGAGTAACAGAGCTTCCGATCGGAAAACTGGTTCCGACGAAAGTTGTCAAAAATCCAAATTGAGGGTACCATCAGCTAGTTCACGGACAGACGAGCACGGTGGTATTTTCCAACGACCGATCTGACTTCCAGAACGGCCGCACGCGCTATCCAGTGAGCTTCTCACGCGCGCCCAGGCGTCGCACGCGCTAACCAAGGTTGAAGACGATTATGTGGCCGCCACGTCAGCGCCACGTCAGCGTCCAGTCAGCGCCACGTCAGCAACCATGTCACGTTAACTTGCCACGTCACCTGACACGTCAGCACAGCCGGTCCCACTTGCCACATCAGCACTGCCACTTCAGCGCCACTTCAGCAGCCTGATAAATTACATTTAGCCCCCTGAAGTTTTGAAATTTACAGTTTTGCCCCAGAACTTTTAGGAATTTACAAATCAGCCCATGTGTCGGATTTAGACCAACGAAGTGTCTATTCCACCATTTTTAACCGTTTCGAACGCAATGGTGACCTCGGATTTGTGAAATTCAGCCCCGATTTTAGTGTATTTTCATTTTAAACTTTAAAACTTAAAATGGAAATGGAAGATTCACATTCTGGTGCAATGATTAAACTGGCTGCAACTAATTACTCCCTCTGGAGACCTCGGATGATAGATTTTTTGCATTGCAAAGATTTGTTTGATGTCATCGAGTTGAAGGGAGAGAAACCAGAGTCTGTTAAGGAGTATGACTGGAATAAACTCAACAACAGAACTTTGGGTCAGATCAGGCAGTGGATCGGCCATAATGTCTTCCACCATGTAGCACATGACACAGATGCTTATGAAATGTGGAGGAAATTGGAAGACATGTTCCAGGCCAAAACAGCTCGGAATAAAGCCTTAATCATTAGGCGTTTGGTGAACCTGAAGCTACGGAGTGGAACTTCCGTTGCAGAACACACCAACGAGTTCCAAAGCCTGGTAAACCAGTTGTCTGCAGTAGACATGCAATTGGCAGACGAAGTTCAAGCCCTCTTGCTACTCAGTTCTCTTCCTGATAGCTGGGAGACTCTGGTGGTTACTCTCAGCAACTCAGCTCCATGAGGCAAACTTACCATGCCTATGGTAAAGGATGCCCTGTCAAATGAAGAAGCCAGAAGAAAAGACGTGGGCTCATATCAAACAGAAGCCTTGTCTCGGAGCAACGAGGAAGACAACAAGAGAAACATCAAGGTGGGAGGAGAAGCAGAAGCAAAAGCATGGGCAGATCCAAGGACGGGAAAAAGACATACAAGTGCTTCCAATGTGTCATAGAAGGCCACTTGAAGAAAAATTGTCGAAAACTGCAACGGGAGCAGGGACAATGCAATAACCAGCCGAAGAAGAATGACGCGGAGACACTAGTAGTTACCACGGTAGATGTAGCTATATGCTCCGGCCAGGAAGAAGCAAGCCTTCACACCGCAACTCAGGATGTCGAGTGGGTGGTAGATACTGCAGCATCCTACCACGTCACTCCTCACAGGGATTTCTTCACAACATACAAAGTATGAGACTTTGGAGCAGTGAAGATGGGGAATACCAGTTCTTCTCAGATAGTAAGAATTGGTGAAATATAGTTGCGGACAAACGCAGGGTATACAATAACCCTGAAGGAGGTCAGACATGTTTCAGAACTTTGGCTCAACTTACTCTCGGGGGTAGCCCTTGACAAACAGGGTTATGCTAGCCACTTCAGCAACGACACTTGGAGGATGATAAAAGGTGTCATGGTCATCGCCCGATGACATATCTGTGGAACCTTATACAATACTTATGTGAAGATTTGTGTAGAAAGCCTAAATGTAGCTGAACCGGAGGCTTCTCAGAATCTGTGGCACCAGAGACTCGGTCACATAAGTGAAAGGGGGTTGTCTACCTTGACAAAGAATGATCTAATCTCTGTCTCCAAAAATGCTGCTCTGGATCCATGCAACCAGTGTCTATTCGGTAAGCAACACATAGTCTCTTTCAATTTCTCTTCTACAAAGAAATCAGAGTTACTCAGTCTGGTGTATTCTGATGTAAGTGGTCCCTTGGAGGTAAACTCACTAGGCGGTAATAAATATTTTCTGACTTTTATTGACGATGCTTCTCGGAAAGTATGGGTGTATTTTCTGAAAATAAAGGATCAGGTCCTGGACTATTTCAAACTGTTCCATGCCATGGTTGAGCGTGAAACAGTGAAGAAACTGAAGTGTCTTCGCACAGAAAATAGAGGCGAATACACTTCCAGGGAGTTCGATACCTACTGCGGAAGCCACGGCATTCGACACGAGAGGACTGTCCCACGCACCCCACAACACAATGGTGTCGCTGAAAGGATGAACCGCACCATTATGGAGAAATTCAGAAGCATGATCAGTATGGCTAAGCTGCCAAATCCATTCTGGGGAGAAGCTGTTCGTTCCGCCTGCTACCTGATCAACAGATCACCATTTGTACCGTTGAACTTCGAGATTCCGGAGAAAGTGTGGTCTGGTAAGAATCTCTCATATTCTCACCTCAGAATATTCGGATGTTTAGCATTTGTACATGTAACCAAGGAGCTCAGGCAGAAGCTCGATGCAAGGACTACCCCATGCATCTTCATAGGCTATGGAGACGAGGAATTTGGATACAGGCTATAGGACCCGAAGGAAAGGAAGGTCATCAGAAGCAGGGATGTAGTGTTTCTTGAAGACCAGACAATATAAGACATTGAAAAGCCCAAGATGCCTTCTAAAGACAGTGCCGACAATACCGATGTAAATCCAGACACAACCCCAGCACCAACACCAGTGGCCACAGATGATGATGGGATGCAAGACATGCCAGAAGTAGAACTAGATGAGGAATGAGGTGTTGAGCAGTGGGAGTTGCAGCCTGCTCCATCAGAGGCTTCAAGATCATCCACAGATTCGGATGACAACAGACAGTCAGAACCTCTAGTACGAAGATCTGAGCGAGACCGGATTCCATCAGCCAAATACTTAGGATCAGAATACATTATGCTTACTGACGAGGGGGAGCCAAAAACCTTCAATGAAGCGATATCTCATAAAGACAAAAACAAATGGCTGCACGCAATGCAGGATGAGATGGAATCTCTGTATAAAAACAACACTTATGACATAGTCAAGCTCCCACATGGAATGAAGGCACTGAAAAACAAATGGGTATTCAAGCTCAAGAAAGATGGCAGCGGGAAAATGGTGAAACACAAAGCTTGGCTAGTGGTTAAAGGATTCCTCTAGAAAAAGGGAATTGACTTTGATGAGATATTTTCACCAGTGGTAAAAATGGCTTCAATCTGAGTTATCCTATGATTGGTAGCTAGATTAAACTTGGAGCTTGAACAGATGGATGTCAAAACAGCATTTCTTCATGGTGATCTGAATGAAGAAATCTACATGGAGCAGCTAGAAGGATTCAAGGTTTCAGGTAAAGAAACATTGTTTGCAAGATGAAAAAGAGCTTGTACGGGCTCAAACAAGCACCGAGGCAGTAGTACAAGAAGTTCGACTCATTCATGGTGGGTCAAGGCTATAAAAGAACTGCAGCAGATCAGTGTGTATAAATTCAAAGGTTTCCAGATGGAAATTTTGTTGCTTTTCTACTGTATGTAGATGACATGTTGATTGTTGGACAAGAAGTAGCGAAGATCAGCCAGCTGAAGAAGGAACTCTCCAAGGCTTTCGACATGAAAGACTTGGGATCAACAGATTTTAGGATTGGAGATTGTTCATGACAGATAGAACAAGAAATTATGGCTTTCACATGAGAGGTATATTGAACGAGTAATCAGAAGGTTCGATATACAGAAAGCCAAACCAGTCAGCGTTCCGCTAGCGCACCATTTCAAACTGAGCAAGAGTTCGTGCCCCTCATCCAAGAAAGAGATAGAGGAAATGTTAGCAATATCATATTCTTCAGCTGTTGGAAGCCTAATGTATGCAATGGTATGTACTCGGCCAGATATTGCACACGCAGTGGGTGTAGTGAGCCGTTTTCTCTCTAACCCTGGAAAGCAACACTGGGAGGCAGTCAAATGGATTCTCAGGTACCTCAAGGGTACAACGAAGTTTCGTCTGTGTTACGGAGGAGCTGATCCAATCTTGGAAGGCTATACAGATTCAGATATGGCAGGAGATCTTAATGGTAGGAAATCTACATCAGGATTCATCTACACTTTTACAGGAGGAGCCGTGTCATGGCAGTCAAGATTGCAGAGGTGTATTGCATTATCCGCAACAGAAGCTGAGTACATCGCTATAGATATGGGTGAGCACCAGTTCCGGGTCTACCCTGAACCGGTTGGAATCGAACCAGAAATTCGGGTTTGGAACCGGAACCGGTTGTAACCGGTCCGGTTCCGGTTCCAGAACAACCGAAACCGGAACCGGACCATAGAACCATAACCGGAACCGAATTTGATACCCGTATTGATACCCGATTGTTGACCCGAATTTGATAATTTATTATATAAAAACGACGTCATTTTTTTTTCAAATGATATTAACTAAAGAACTGACGTTGGTCACGCTGCAACCCTAAAGGCTTTAAAAGACCCATTTGCTTGCAATTGCATCGCCGCAGCCACTGGCCATCACAGTATCACACATTTTTTAGGTTGAATTTCTCATTAGTCCTCAGTTCTCATTTGAGTCATTTCTTCGAATTTGAATCTCAATAGTTAATACTGATTGTCGCTCAGACGCTCCTTGCTTCGCACGCGGCCACACTAAGACTAAGGTATACTTTTGGTATTTTGAGTGTAATTTATATGAAAAAATCTGAACTTGGATGGGTTTGATGAGTAAAATTCCCTCTTTGAAATTCTGAAATTAAAAGTATGCCTACCATTTCTTGTTTAATTTTGTTGACTTTTTTAACTAGTGATTTGACTTTCTTTCGTTAGTTTAAAATGGTTGTTTGTTTTTGAGTTTGGGAGTTGTTTTGCTAAAGGTTGGTTAGGTGGAAGAATGCTTTTGAATTGAATTATGTGATTTTTACAGCAGACAGCAGTTTTAAGTGCTTTTGTGATTTGAGAGTTATTTAGTAGAAACCAATTTCTAGAGAAAAGTGCTTCAACAACATGATCTTCTGTAATAAACCGTGTATTTCATTGTCTATTGTATGCAACAACATGATCTTCTGTAATAAACCGTGTATTTCATTATCTTCATATCGTCGATTACTCACTGCATTGTAGGGAGCAGCTATAAAAAATGATCTTCATGCTGTAATTTTTTTCGCAGCTATAAAAAATGGATATTAATGATGGCAGTCACGCTACTTCAAAGTTATCTCGAGTTCGCAGAAATGCGTCCGATATGTGGGATCATTTTGAGCGTTTGCCTAATCCAGAAACTGGGACATGTGAAAAGACAAAATGCAATTATTGCGGAAAAATTTTATCATACAAAGTGACATCAGGTACCTCTTCAATGAAAAAACATCTTAAAAGAAGCACTAGTTATCCTCACAATATGGATAAGAAGCAAAAACAACTTTCAAGCAAGACGTGTGGTAACAATGAACCTAATACTCTTACAACATGGAAATTTGATCAGGAGTAATGTAGGATTATGCTTGCTAGGTGCATTATAAAAGATGAGTTGCCTTTTATTATAGTAGAGCGTGATGGTTTTAGAGAGTTTGTGCATGCTTTACAACCTCGGTTTAAATTTATTTATCGCTTTACTATTGCTAGAGATTGTATGAAAGTGTATGTTAGTGAGAAGACTAGCTTGCGATAATTCTTAAAATCCTTAAATACAAGAATAGCTTTGACGACAGATATTTGTACAAACTCTAAGTTATTTGTGTCTCACGTCTCATTTTATTGATAATGATTGGAAGTTGCACAAAAGAATTTTGAGTTTTGTTGAAATACATAGTCATAAAGGGAAAGATATAGGGAAAATGGTAGAAGCATGTATTCAAGAATGGAGTATTGATGACAAAATCTCTACGGTTACAGTAGACAATGCTAATTCTAATGATGTCGCAATTACGTATTTGAAGGGTAGACTTCCAAACTTAGTTATGGGTGGAGACTTTCTCCATATGAGATGTGATGCTCATATTTTGAACTTGATTGTTAAGGATGGCCTTGTTGAAATTAAACAATTTATTAGTCGAATTCGTAATGCAGTTAGATATGTGTGGAGTTCTCCGGCTAGAGCCCATCAATTTAAAGTGTGTGTTGAGAGAGAAAGAATATCTAGTAGTTGTAAAGTTTGTCTTGATGTTTCAACTAGGTGGAACTCCACTTACTTAATGCTAGAGGCGGCTCTTGTATTTCAAAAAGCATTTGATATGATGGATGATGAAGATGTTGCCTAAAGGACGGAACTTGAGAGTGATGATGGTGTTCCCACTTGGGCAGATTGGCAAAATGCCAAGGTTTTGGCAAGATTTTTAAAAAAAAAATTATATGTTGTCACTAAAAAATTATCAGGATCTTTGTATGTCACATCTAATGCTTATGTTCATGATATTGTTGTCATCCTTACTTGCATGAATGAATGGGCAAATGAATCGGATCCTTATGTTAAAAGTATGTGTCGTAAAATGAAAGAAAAGTTTGATAAGTACTATGGAAATGTTGATAAGACAAACTTTATGGTTTTAATAGCTGCTGTGTTGGATCCTAGATATAAGATGTATGTGGCTAAGTTTTTTTATAAGAGATTTTTTGGTAATGATAATACAAAAGTTGCGGAAAAATGTGAAAACTTGAAGAGTGTTTTGCAACGTTTGTTTGAGTTTTATAATAAAGGTAGTAACAACAGAAGTTATGAAGCAAGAACAAGTCGTTTATCTCAAACCTCAAGTATGATGGAAGAGTCTGGTTGTGATGATGGTAATAACGATGACATATATATTCAAGATGAATTTATGAGGTTTATAAGAGATAAACAAGATGTGGAGCCTAAATCTGAGTTAGAAAAATACTTTGAAGAAGCTTGTGAAGATGGTGGGAAAGATCTTGATATCTTAGGTTGGTGGAAGAGTAATAGATTCAAGTACAAGATTCTTTCTCAATTAGCAAGAGATGTGTTGGCGATTCATGTTTCCACGGTGGCTTCGGAGTCAGCTTTCAGTACATCTGGTCGTGTTCTTGATCCATTTCGAAGTTGTTTAACTCCAAAAGTTGTTCAATCATTGATATGTACTCAAGATTGGTTAAGGAGTGCGCCAACACCAATAAATATTGAGGAACTAATGGAAGATGCAGAAAAATATGATGCAGGTAAGACATTATGTTTTATGTTTATGTACTTTTAATTATATTCATACACTAACTAAGCTAGTATTTAATATTTATAACAGAAGCGAGTGGGCTGACGATTGTAGATGATAATGATATTGTTGATAGTGAATTCAATGCTGATACGGATGATGAAATTTTATGAGTGAGTCATTTCTTTACTGTTGTAATTTCTCATTTCTGTATTTTTGTTTCTGTTGTTTGGCATTTTTTCTGATTTATTTTAATATTTTGATGTTTCTATTATCTGCAGTTTCATCTCATGGAAGATGTTTTTGGCTTTTTGCTGCTGTTTTCTGTTGCTGTTCGGCTGGCCTACTATTCTGCGTTCTGTTGTTCACATTGCAGATGGGGTGCCTTCATTGCTTGTTTAAGTTTCTGTTTACTTCTTTCAACAGCCTATTGTATTTGTGTTGTGTTGGCCTACTATTCGGTGTTTATGTTTAAGTTTCTGTTTAGGTAGAATATTGTACAAGTCACTTGGTTTGGCCCTTGTAGTGGAAGTAATTTGAATGTATGACACAAGTCACAAGATATTAGAGTTAGTGTTGCTGCATTCTCATGCTTTTTTTGTGCTAAAACTTCTTGATATGGTAAACTTTTTTTTCAGTGTATCACTATTTTAAGCAAAAGCTGCGTGAAATAATGAAATTTATTCAAGTTTTTCAGTGTTGGTTTGTCAAATCAGTTTTAGCCTTCTTGATACTTTTGAAATGTTGAACAGTTGAAATACTATCTACAGGTTTCCCTATAATTATTCAATTTATTCTCATATAACAGAGAAGGGAAAAAAATAGGGTAATTCGGAACCGGATTGGAACCGAATAACAGGGTACCCTATTTAATTGGGTAGGTTCCGGTTCCACTTAGTTAGGAACCGATTTTTTCCGGGTAGGTTCCGGTTCCATGTGGAACCGGAACCGAAACCTGTTTTGCTCACCCCTAGCTATAGCTGAGGCATGAAAAGAAATGTTGTGGCTAAAGCGTTTTCTCCCAGAGTTAGGGATCAAGCAGACAGAATACAAGATACATTGTGACAGTCAGAGTGCTCTGGACTTGAGCAAAAACTCAATGTATCATTCCCGGACGAAACACAATGATATTCGTTATCACTGGATACGCGAGGTGATGGATCAACAACTGCTGAGACTAGTGAATATCCATACAGACGAGAATCCAGCTGACATGTTAACGAAAGTGGGTACTCGAGACAAGCTAGAGTTGTGCAGAAACATAGCCGGGATAGCTGCCAGATGATGATTGCTTCAGATGCAGCTGGAGGGGGAGAATTGTAAAGTCCAGCTGCCTTCCACCATTCATGCATGAGCAATGCAACAATCAAGCATCCAGCAGAAGTAACCAAACAACTTTCGGTGACTTGATTGGCTTGGTTGTTAAA
Source organism: Zanthoxylum bungeanum (assembly GCA_019454045.1). Taxonomy (NCBI): domain Eukaryota; kingdom Viridiplantae; phylum Streptophyta; class Magnoliopsida; order Sapindales; family Rutaceae; genus Zanthoxylum; species Zanthoxylum bungeanum. The sequence goes on from SKCR01050496.1 coordinate 10,105, forward strand.
ATCAACCAATCATGAGTAATTGGTGCCACCAAATCAGGGAGTGATTGGTGGAAATAGTAACCAACCTTGCCCTATAAATTGAGGCCAATTCCAGTGATAAAATCCATCCCAAAAGTTGAGTGTAAAGAGAGAGTGTTGATGTTTTGATTAAGTTTCAAGTTGTAAACTTTGTGTATATCTATTCTTGAAAAGTAATAGAAGTGATTCGGTTTTTCCTCAAATCTTCTCTAAAGTGATCGGTGAATGGCAACAAATCAGTAATAATCCAACTCTTATATACTAAATATATCAACAAGAAATTAAGAATAGAGTATCAATTCCTAAGAGATATATGCATCAACCTAAAAATAAATTAATAAATTTTTTTATTTTAAGACCGAGCCCTGACCAGATCGGAGCCCAATCCGGATTTTTTTACTCTCGGATAGAGTCCGGGTTTCTTTGTCATTCCTATTGGAAAATAATCTTTCAATATATATAACAGGCGCAATTTTCACACGTCATTAGATGCATAAAAAATTGGCAGGCGAATTTAATCTTAATGATATATTCATACACGCAAGATAACATCAACCTTGCAACTTTGAGCTACAATATTTTCCATATAATTTTACTTCTCTCTTTCAATCCAATTCATCTGGTATGAATACAATAAATTAAACTAGACCCATAAAATTTTTCCAATGCCACAGTAGATCTCAATGTCTAAGACTAGCTCTCTTTTTTTTTTTTATAAAATCCTTAGTGAGTTGTCACTTTTTTTTAGGCTTTATCATAATTATGCTCGAGTTTTAAATTATCTGAAATATTATATTTGAATTTGATATAGCTTTATATTTTTATCCTATACCTATATGGCATGTTTTATTTTGTTCTTTTAATACAGTTTTACTGATTTTGAGAGAGGAAAAAAACAGAGCTTGTATGATTATTGATTCATTTAGCATTAGCAACCCTCCAAAACAAAAGAAGGGCTTAATTTTTTTCGTTTTGATTGCCAACATGGGCCTTCCATTGGCCCAACGTACATGCATCCCGATAATCTTCGTACCAAAACTTGGGCCTACAACTTTTCTGTGACCCAATTCCTTCATTCTGGGCAGCAGTAAGCCAAGATTCACCCCTGCCTTGCTCAAATTTAAAGCTGACCGAGATTTGTAGGAATTTTGAGGGTTTCTGATTTTGTCAAATTTAGAGGTAACAATCTTCATTTACTTGCTTCTTTTGAATTGGTTAATCTAGTAATTGCTCATGATTTGTTGATTATGTTTATCTTAATAATGCATAAAAATGGGTTTTCAAGTTTCGGTTCTAATGGTAACCAAATCAATTAGGTTGTCGCTCGGAAGTTTAACCTAAGCTTGTACGGTCGTCTTAGGGGTAAATGTAATAGATAACCTTCCGTTAGGCCAAATCTCGTTATAGATTACTTTTATTTTAAAAAGTTTGTTAGGAAAATAATCTTATCCAAATCTTATCTGTTGTAGATCGTCAGCCTGATCAGCCGCCCGCAACTCAGTAACTCTCGGCTTCTCAACTCACTGTGAGTGGATACTTTTATTTTATGTTTTTGTTTTCTGTAAAGTGCTTTGATAAGAATGATTTGGACAAGTTTGTTTTATGTGATATGAGTTGATTCTCGATTTGATGGAATATGATATGTTTCCGCCACGGCACTTGTATGATGTTTATGTTTTATGATTTTGAAATCGTCGTGGTGGTGTTTGTATAGGGTCCAGTCCATTTGAAAATGACTGACCTGCTATCCTCTGTCAACATGGTCTTGTTTTGTATATTGTCCGGTCTTTGCACGCGACTCAGATAATGGATGCTTGGATGGTTTTGTGGCACTTTTTTGAAATGAAAAGTTTGAACTTGGTTTTATTTACTCAATTTATAATTATTTTACAATTATTTTTATAGTATCTATTCACAAAGCCCCTAAATGCTCACCCCTTCAGCTTCTGATTCTATTTTGCAGGATCTTCTGTTGCCTTAAACGATGCCTGATGGATTTTGATTGAAGACTATGACTTGGATGTTGGATATTTTAATTTGCAAGTCACCTAGAGGTCTCCTTTTGGTTTGTATTTGGGATGTGTGTATTTTGTGTATTGAGCATTTATAACTCACATGTAAAATATTATAAAAGTTATGTCACATTACTGGGTTTGTATCCATAACAGATTATGTTTGTGGGCACGAAGCCCTCTTATGTGTATTCCTGAGATTATATGCATTTGCTGGTTTATGCATCACATGTGTCTCATCATGTATTTGGATATAGTTTTGTCAGGCTGAGTGAGGCTGGTTCTGTCAGTCTCCTACCGATAACTCTCTGATTATCTCAGGATGTTACGATTATGGTATCAGAGCCCGGTTTAAAGGTCGATGACTTGCAAAAAAAAAAAAAAAAAAAAAAAAAAAGGAAAGGTTGCATCTTAAATGCATAGTATGTCCGGAATACTCGTGTATAAGATGTTGTTACCTTTTCAATATATGTATCATCTGAGCGTATCTTCAATTTTTCGTAGAGTAATATAGAATTCTTATTTATGATCTAATAGTTTGAATTCGTTATTTATAGACTTAACTTATGCCTCTGAGGAGACGAGGTGCGCGTGGTAAGGTACCACAAGAGGTTACCCCTAATCAAGGCTTGTCAATACCTTACGAGCTTGTGCCTAGGAGAAGAGGTTGCTCTACTGGTAGGAGAGGCAGGGTTAGGGGAGTTGATGTAGCAGAAGCCCCAGTACCTAGTGATGCCTATATGGGAATGCAATAAGTTCAGCAAACTTTACAGACCCTAGTAGATTTACTAACTCAGCAACAATAGCAGCAACAAGCACAAGCTGCTGTCATACCTCCCCAACCACAAGCTCAAGTTTCTGAGGGTCGTGGACATGAATTAGTGGAAACATCCACTCACATTTCTTAGGACCGAACCAAATCCCAACCCCATGGGCTTCATTGAGGAGTATGACCAAATTTTTCAGGCATTGGGTGCCCTCCAGTTTGAGCGGTACAATTGGAGAGCTTTCAGTTACAAGATATAGCCCTCTTATGATACGAGTCTTAAAATCAAAATAGACCCGCTATAGCCCCACCTTTGTACTCATGGCAATAAGACTAGGACACGGACGACCTGTATCCGGGATTAAAAAATCCGGACCCGGGTCTTAAAAATTTGAACCCGGGTGAATCCGGATTCGGATCCAGGTTCATACAGGTCCGGCCCGGATAGACCCGGGTCCGGAAAAAAATATAAAAAATAATAATAATAAATTAAAATATAATGATAAATACAAAATAATATGCATATATATAAAAAAAATATATATATAATATAATATAATTAAAAATTATAAAAAAAAAATTGAAATAAAACTAATAAAATTGACAAAATCCAAATATAAATATAAAATAATACAATTAAAAATTTAAAAAAAATAGTAAACCTGGTATCCGGATCCGGACCGGGTAGACCCGGGTCCGGACCTTGGGTAACGAAATTGCTTCTGAATCCGGATTTTGCCATCCCTACACCTTTGTAATAGGCTGAATTTAGTGAAGCCTTATTGACTCTATTTTTGCCAAAAAAAAGTATCGAAGATTCTACGACTAGAGAGTTTGAGCAACTAGTTCGGGTTGAGCACATGACTGTAATACAATACGATTACTTTTACTTGGTTGTCCCGATTTGTCCCATATTTGGTCGCCACATAAGAAATGAAGGTGAAGAGATTTATAAATGGGTTCGAGACTATTTGTTCTGGTCTATCCTGATAACTGAGGGGATGACCTATGCACAAGCTTTGAATGTTGCACTCTGATTAGAGGCAAGAGTGCATGAGAGGCGTGCAGAAAACTCGATGATGAGGGAAGAATTTAAGCCTACCGAAGTGGGGGCGACTGTAAACATCATATTTTAATGCATAGCTCGATGATGAGTTTCCTATGAGAAAACTCCTGAAAGTTTGGGAAATTTACAAGGTCTAATGCTGGAATGGAAAGAAACCCTAAAGAAGTCCAAAAGAAACTGTCAAAACTAGGACGGATGTCATTTACATCTGTACTCGGCCGGATATCATTTATGACCGGTCAGACATCAAAATTAATTCCAACCGGACATGTCTTAAAGTCTGATCGGACATGTGTCGCGTTTTCAGATTTACAAAAGGATTCGATCTATTTTCTTCTTAATCGCCTTCCATAACAATCACTTTCCTTTTCCTTCACTTTCCATGCCCATTACTTTCATTATTAGAATAGATAATTTCCCTAATAACCACTAGGGGTGGGCGCAGTTCGGTTTGGTTCGGTTTTTGCTAAAAATCGAACCAAACCATATTTTACGGTCCGATTTTTTAACCTCTCAAACCAAACCATTAAATAACGGTTTGGTTCGGATTGAAAATTTTTTAAACCAACGGTTTACGGATTGGTTCGGTTCGGTTTACAAATTATTTTAAATAAAAAAAAAAATCATACACTTAAGTGAAGACAAAAAAAAAAAAACTAGTCTAGCGAACAAATAGTATGAAGTGCTACGGTGTAAGCTGTGACTCCATAGAACACATGCACTCAATACATGATTGAAAAATGAGGCACATTTAATTCTTGTATTTTTTAAAAATTACCTCGAATAATGATGCTACCATCATTTTAATTAAGAGACAAATCCAACAGCTTACTTTCAAGAATAAATCATAAAACAAAAAATTTAAGAATAAAATTATTAACAAATAAATTTAAGAATAAAAGTATTAACAAAAAAACATATTAACAAAAAAAATTAATAATAAAAGTACTAACATACTAATAAAAAAAACATTCATGAGTAATGGTAATCGGGATGTTCGGTTGCAATCAAAAATTAGAATCTTGACCAGTTTTTTGAATCGATAATGAAAAATCGTCTGAATTTTGTATCAAATGATTCGAGATTTTTAAGCTAAAATTCTAAATTTGAGATGATTTTTTTATCTCAAATCTTATCCTAATATATTTATGGCAAAAATGCAAAACTCACCCTCTAACTTTCACGTTTTTTCATTTTAGTCCTCTAACTTTCAGTTTTGTCAATTCAGTCCTCTAACTTTCAATTTTTGTCAATTCAGTCCTCCGTTACAAATCCGTTACTGCTGCCAAAATGACGCCGTTTAACGGAGGACTGAATTGACAAAAATTGAAAGTTAAAGGACTGAATTGACAAAACTGAAAGTTAGAGGACTAAAATGAAAAAACGTGAAAGTTAGAGGACTGAATTGACCAAACTAATTTAATATTGTACTACTACTAATAATAATATAAATTGAAAACAAATTCCAACATTAGACAAGTAATTCGTGAGCTAAGTAACAACCCATTCATTTTTTAAAAAAAAAATTCGTATTCATTTAAGAAATAATGATCTGATGAAGGTCGATCCTGAACAAGCATTATCTTAAACATTTTCGTGAGACATTAGAGATTATTGTTCAATTACATTAAAATTATATTTATAAATTACATTATCAAATCAAATATTAAAAATTAAAAAATACATCACTTATCTTTGAAATGTAATCTCTAAAATTACATTTTGAAATGTAATTGTTGGAATATAATTTTTTTCTTGTTATCATTAAAATTATATTTATTAATTTTCTCAACAGTTGTAGCATATTTTCTTTTTCTTTTATTATTTAAAAAAATAAGAAAAAGAAAAATAATTTAATATGGCCTAAATTAAGGTATAAAAAATGCAAAACTGACCCTATAGTTTTCACGTTTTTTCATTTCAATCCTCTAACTTTCACGTTTTTTCATTTCAGTCCTCTAACTTTCAGTTTTGTCAATTCAGTCCTCTAACTTTCAATTTTTGTCAATTCAGTCCTCCGTTAAACGGCGTCGTTTGGCAGCAGTAACGGATGACTGAATTGACAAAAATTGAAAGTTAGAGGACTGAATTGACAAAACTGAAAGTTAGATGACTGAAATGAAAAAACGTGAAAGTTAGAGGGTGAGTTTTGCATTTTTGCCTATATTTATTCATTATTAAAAATAATAATAATCGTCGATCAAGATGATTTTTGTCTCGAACTTTCATGAGCATTCGAAATTTTCTATTAATCACAGCCACAGGTGACGGATGTGGATCTACATCATTATTAGCATTGAAAGGCCCATTGCAATTTGGACTCACTACCGCGAATGATAATAATAATAATAAAATAATAGAGATACACTACTTTTTTCTAATTACACATTTACACCCAACAGAGACAATAAATATGGGTTAATAACATGGAAGTCCCTTTTGTAACTGTTTCTACAAATAAATTCATAATTCTTTTCATTTTTATCAAACGGGTCCACCCTTTTTCTTGATGATATGACTTAAATAGTGTCATTTGCCTTTCATATATGGTTTTGTTAATTAGTTGATTATCATAACAATAGTGAAGACCGATCGTTATGGCTTTTCACTCCAAATAATAGTGTGTGTTGATGGTTATTTTTTGAAGACAAAGTGTTTGAACAGTTCGGTAAGGGCAGAGATGAGATTTTCCCCTTTTTGAGGGTCAAATGTTCTGACGGTTTGGGTTATTCATCGGTCAGGGATGGTGTTTGTGCCCAGTCTCCCAGATTTGACCGACCAGAGTATACAGCTCGGTACAGTTTCTAGAGACCGACAACATCAGAACCAAGACCGACCACTTAGGGCAGGTAGCTCGAATTCAGCAGTCTCTTTCTTTTTAAGTCGTGGAAATGAGCTCGGACGTATTGGGTCAAATCGGTGGTAGCTTGGGTAGTTCGGCAGATCATTTGGCCGATCTCTTGACAACTGACAAGCGATCAGGGATGGTTTGGGCTTTTCCCTCTGGCATGTACCACTATTTGGGAGCACTTTACAGGCTGGCTACAGTACATTGTGTGTGGCAGTGGAGAAAGCAGGGTGATGTGACAAGCCTTTAGGTGGCATGTTTGCATTCGGCGAAGACAGTCTCGGGGCAGAGAGCTCATCAGTCAGCCGGAGATTCACGTGGGTGACATTATGAAGATATAGGAACAATGTCTTGTATTCGTTAGTATATAAGGGGAAGTTGAACTCTTTTGTAAGGGTTTGAAAACTTTTCTTTTGAACGTTATTTGTAAGAAAAACACAAAGAAAGCAATCGGCTCGGTTTCTTCTTAGACCTTCCAGAAACAGGTCGGCCGAGCTCGGTTTGGTAAATAAAAAGCAACACCCTATTTTGTGCTCGTGGACGTAGGCTGGACTTGCTCCTCCGAACCACGTTAAACTCTCTTTGTCGATTTTGTGTTCTTTTTGTCTTTCACTGTATTTACTTTTGGTCTCCCATAACCAAACAAATTCAAGGTTGAAGGAGGATTGTCTCGGGATGGTTATCCCGAAACTGCCCCTGGGACGAAAATCACCCGTCAACAGTTGGCGCCGTCTGTGGGGAAAAAGCAAAAAGCAACTTGCATAGTAAGATGTGTTAGAAAGTAATGACCCATAGCGTCACTATTTTGTAAATGATATTGTATTATTGTACAAAATCAACTATGTAGTAATGAAATTGCCTTTTACCGTTTTGTAATTTATTACTTTGATATATAAATGGTAAAAGTCCCTATGATTAGTTCCGGATTGTGATGATATGAGACAGTATCAATCCATAAAGGTTTAATCATTAAATATCCCTAGTCGTAGTATTATCGAGATTGGACATCGATAATGCGGAATAGACTAGTACTGCACTTGTGCATGTTGTAAGGGTACAACGGCATAGTTCTCATATATTTAAGTATTGGATACTTATGCAAGTGCGGTAGGAGGTTGTGTTTTACCGAGGGTACGGAAAACAGCTTCGCTCTGGATAGACCCCACGGAGTCCCATTGGTAGTATGTCTGCGTGTCTATGGGAGTCCGCTTCAGGGTAGGTGCATATGATCTTAACCTGAGATTTGCATCGCTAGTACTTACGACAATCGGTAAAATTTAGGTTTGGTGGTCCAGGGCTTTAACGAGTTCTGTGTATACCTCTTCTGGGTTTATCGAGAATCGTAGTGTACTGGGTGTGATGTCAAGATGGAAGTATCACTTCAGACATATGGAGATGATGATCGCGAGGGATACAGAACGAGTACTCTATAATGGTTGCAACCATCGGGATAATATGACTAGGTCAGGATTATCCGATTCAAAGAGACTGGTTGCTTGATGTCCGATATGTGTATCGTACGGGGCAGACACATATCCAGCCCCAGGCCTTACATGTGATCATCTGATACTGGTTCGATATACACTATACTACGGTATACTACGCCTGTTATAGATCTAATATTCCAGTAAGAATATTTCTAGAGAATTGGGTAGGCATGGCGTTTTGCTAGAAGCTAACCTTGTCTTGTAAATCGGTAAAAACGTAGTACTTGGTACGTACGTGTTCGAATAGTTCGACAACCGGATTTACTGCCAACATATCTAGAGGTCTCTTGGGTCGCTTCCCGAAGATTCACCGATGACGTATGATTCAAACTCGATTAATCTTGGATTAATAAAGGAGAGACTTTATCTCGGATAAAGTACTATAAAGAGAGAGAACGATTAATTTAGAATTAAACGTAAAATTATTATATTCGATATAATAAACGGAATTCGATTTCGACGCGAAATTGAAATTAGATTTTAATTCGGGCAAACGAATTAATTTAGAATTAATTCGTTAGCGACGTAAATAATAATTTCGCCAGGCGCAATTATTATTTAAATTCGATTTAATTAACGTCGCGACGTAAGCTCGATATTTCGGAAATATCGAACCCGAACGCGTGAGTGCACGTGGGCCCACTTTCATTTGGAAACGTGTGGGGCCCACATGACACTTGTCATTATTTGCATTATTTAAACAAGATGCAATGCATGAAGATAGTGTACAAAGCACTCAAGGGTAATGCATGGAAATTGAGTGTTAGACACTCTAAGTCTTTGCATGGTTTGGTATCATTTTATATTATTATTTAATAAATTATGACATAAATATAAATTGATTTTTGAGACAAAAATCAACACTCTTCTCTCCCTCTCTAATTACCGAAACTGTGACAGTTTCTTGGCTCTCCATTTTCAGGTTTTTGTTGCAAAAGCTTGAAGAATTTGTGTTGTTTGGAACATAAAGAACACTCTTTGGCTAGCACCATCAAGGGATCATACAAGGTGTTATGGGAAACTCATCTTAGAGCTTGGAAGGATCAACTAAAGCTTGGAGCTTCTCTTTACTGCTTGGCCGAATTCCCCACTGCACAAAGGAGCAATTTTCGCTTCATCCATTGCATCCACATTTGGTTTTTGTGAGTATTGTTTCCGCCATTACTTCAATCTAGTTCATTCTATATATATCTTGCTTGTTTTTGATCTTGGGATATGGTTATTAGATTTCCAACAATGGTATCATTGAGCCTAAAAATGCATGCAAATATATTAGGATGTTATTTGGGAAAATTGTTTGAAGCATGATTTGATGAGTTTGCTTGATTAAATATGCTTAGATGTATGTTAAATGGATTATACATCATCAATTCATGGAAAATGAATTGGATTAATTTTTCCAACCCCAAAGTGGCTTGGCCGAATACATGCAAGCATGTGGACTAGGTGATTTTTTAATTTTAAGACATTGGATGACTTGAAATAATATGGAGATGATCATTTGTAACTTGATTGGATTGAAAACGAAATCGGAACCATATTAATCACCTTGGCCGAATGCTTGATGATGATTAGGGACTTGATTTTTTGATTAAATAATGTTGGACATGTATTTAAGATAAAAATATGATTAATAGATTAATTTGATATTTTGGGATATTGATTTAAAGGATTAATCATGAACATACACTTTAATTAATGAAGTTATAAAATTTGGAATTTTAAAATTTAGTTAATTGGGCTTAAATTGGAATTGGGCCTAAAACTATTATATTTGGTCATAAATGGGCTTGGTTGGGCCAAGTAGATTTGACCATTTGGATTGGATCCAAGATGGGCCTAAATCACACCATTTAAGTCCAAATGTAATAAATGGGCTTTTATGTTAATTGGGCCTTATGGGCTTGATATTGGTTTTATGGCAAATGAGGGTGATTCCTTATTGGGCTTGGAAATTGGGTTTGACCCACATTGACCAAGGCCCAATCCTAATGAAATCAATAGAAAGCCCATCGGACTTTAATTAAACGGACATTAGATGTTAGTTGGGCTTTGAGACCCAATTGAACTAGATTTGGAATCTAAGTTATAAAAGCACAATAAAAGTGTATATATTTAATTTAGAATTAAATAATAGGATTAGTATTGAATACGACTTAAATTGGATTTAACGAGTAGTTCGATATAATTCGTGAATTCATACCATAAGTATTTATTCACAAAACGAGTTGGACTCGCGCAAATGCAAACAATTGTTTGAACATTGTATTGTCACCTAATTAAAGACTAATTAATTGGATTTGATTGGTTGTATAACATGCCTTGAATGAATGAATGAATGTGGATGTGTTGTATGAATAGTGCATATCGGATGGATATTAGAAGGGAAGGGTATTTTTAGAATTTTATTTGTAAATTTGGATTTATAATTTGGACCTGCGTGTCCAGCCTTATCTCTTTATCTCTATGTATTCTCTTCTCACCTAATTCCCCTCAATGTAAATGAGGTTTCTCTTATTGTATTATGTAATTGGGTAGAAATAGAATAGTGCTAGCGGGGAGAGGAAAGGAGTGATTTGTTCTAGGAACAAGTTGTTTATATATCCATCCGTATATCACTATTACTTTACTTTATGCACTTTATGATGTTTTAGAAGCATGCTTAAGGGTGTATGATGATGAGACCTAACAAAGATAAATTAATTGGTTGCCAATTACGCGAAAAATCCCTCAAACAATATTAAGCGATTTTCTTCCTTGTTGAATGATTCTTTCTCAAGATCCGAATTGGCATTGGTTTGTTGGCCAAAGTCAAGACCTTTGTCAATTGAGGATGTGTTTGAATCATGAGAGTTTTGTTACACATCGATGTCCTGTCCAAGTTGTGATTTGTTGGCCAAAGTCAAGATCACTTCTTGTCCATCGACATTGATTACGAAACTTTCCTTGTCAATGGGTCCCGCTTAACTGGAATCATTAGGTTTGTTGTGCCAAAGCCAAGGCTTAGTTGATTCAGAGGAAATGGTTAGGAAAATGTATTGGATACATTGACGTATGTATTAGATATATATGTTTCGGACTTGGATGTCCACCTACCGGATCTAGGAATTGGATGGGATCCAATTGATCTTCGAGATCTACCTAGTTAAATATCATACAACTTGTTGGCCAAAGTCAAGGTTGTGTGTTATTTAACGGGATCCTAGCCCACTAGGAAATTGGATTTCCCGAGTACTCAACAGAGGGTTAGAGACTTGTAGAAAATAGTGGGAGGCTAGTATTGAGTATGCAATTTCATTCAGATACTTAGCTTTACGCGCTTACAAAATTTATTTCGTCAATTTTTTAACATTAGTTGGACTAATAAAATGTTATTTTTTTCTTGTAACAGTTTGACTGTACCCATTTTATCGTTAACTAGATAGTTGGACTATCGTAGTTAAGATGGCAAGCAAGGTAAATGTCTGAGACATCATCATGGGTGAAAATGTCTTTAAGGGGATAAACTTTGCTGATTGGGAAATGAACCTAAGGATAGTCCTTGGGGCAGAGAGGATACTGTATACGATTCAAGACCTCTCGGGCCTAAGCCCACTGAGCCACTTGAGCTGGAGTTATGGAAAACTCACAGTGATGATTGTGACACGGCTCAGTCGATCATGCTTGCTTCAATGACTCAACACTTTCGTCGCCAAAATAGGGACTTGGATCCTTATAATATGATGGCAAGATTGCAAGATCTTCACCGCACTAATAAGCGGATGGCGAGGTACGAGTTAGTGAAGAAAATCTTTCGCTCCCGTATGACTGATGGTAGTTCTGTTGAGGTCCATGGGACTCAAATCATAGCCGATATTGATGAACTGGCTAATATGGGTATAGTCTTGGAGTCTGAGCTGGCTATAGATGTACTTCTTCTACAGTCACTACCCGATACTTGGAAACAGATTGTCATCAACTACAAACTGATGAATTCGGATGACACTCTTGGAGAGTTATTGTCGATTCTCAATGAGTCAGAGAAAGAACTTCTGAAAGGCAACAAGCGCGAGGCGCACTTTGCATCAACATCTCAACGCCGAAAGCTGGGCTCAAGGCAACAGGGGGTGTTAAGAAGAAAAGCATAGAAACAAAGGCAAGGCCAAGTCAACAAAGGCTTCTGGGAAGCCAAGGGACAAGTCTCAAGATGTTTGCCTGAAATGCGGCAAGAGAGGTCACTGGAAGCGTGACTGCCGCATGAACAAGGGACATAAGGAGGACATACAGGCGGGCAAGGCTCCGGCCTCAGGTATGTTTGTTATTGAGATAAATATGACTACTTCTAGTCTTAATAAAAATTGGATTTTTGATTCTGGCTGTGGTTCTCATATTTGTACTGATGTGCAGGATCTGCATGATAGCAGGAGACTGGCTTCGGGGGAGGTAGATCTACGAGTTGGAAATGGAACTTCTGTTGCTGTTTTGGCCGTAGGCACTTTTGTTTTGGAACTGCCCTCGGGGCATGTACTTAAACTAAATGACTGTTATTTTGTTCCTAGTTTAACTAGGAATATTATTCTGTATCTTTGTTAACCAAATAGGGTACACTTTTGTATTTAAAAACACCAGGTGTTATTTATTATGATGATGCAGAAATTTTGCAGTGCTGATGCAAATAATGGTCTTTATATTTTGAATATAAATGAATCTCCAAAATGTAAAATAACAAACAAAAGGCTCAAAATGAGTAATCCAAAGAAGAAACTTATTTGTGGCATTGTCGTCTGGGACACATCAACAAGACTCGCATATCCACACTTTCGAAGAGTGGGTACTTGGACGGATTTGATCCAAATTCATATGACGTCTGCGAATCTTGTTTATTAGGCAAAATGCCTAAATCACACTTTTAGTGGTAAAGGTGAACGTGCCACTGAACTGTTAGCCCTCGTTCATAGTGACGTTTGTGGGCCCATGTCTAGCCAGGCTAGAGGTGGATATCGATACTTCATAACCTTTACGGATGATGCATCACGTTATGGTTATGTGTATCTAATGATGCACAAGTCGGAAACTTTTGAGAAATTCAAAGAGTTTCGACACGAAGTTGAAAAACAAACAGGCAAGAGTATTAAGACATTACGGTCGGACCGTGGTGGCGAATACTTAAGTAATGAGTTTCAAGATTACTTGAAAGAATATGGTATTCTTTCACAATGGACTCCTCCTGGAACACCACAATTAAATGGTGTGTCTGAACGGAGAAACCGTACCTTGCTTGACATGGTAAGGTCGATGATGAGTCGCACTGAGCTGCCTATATCCTTCTGGGGACATGCATTAGAAAGTGCAATTCTTATTTTGAATAGGGTTCCGTCAAAGTCTGTTGAACAGACTCCGTATGAGATATGGACAGGAAAGAAACCAGGTTTCTCATTCCTGAAGATTTGGGGTTGCTGGGCATACGTCAAACGTTTGGAAGGTACCAAACTTGAACCCAAATCAGATAAATGCCTATTTGTTGGATATCCTAAGGAAACCAAAGGATATTACTTCTATAACCCAAAAGAGAACAAGGTATTTGTTGCTCTACATGCGGTTTTCCTTGAGAAGGAATTCCTAAATGCAGTGTTTAGTGGGAGGAAAGTAGAACTCGATGAAAGTCGTAGTGATACTGTTCCTGGCAATGAATCTAGAACGGAACATGAACAGTCCATCCAGGATGAGACTGAACCACAATCTTCAATTACACAAGGACTACGTAGGTCGGAGAGAGTCAGGGTAATACCTGAGAGGTATGGATTCCTGATCTCACCTCATGTAGATATTAATCTTATTGAGGATACTGAACCGGCTACGTATGAGGAAGCGATACAGGGTATCGAATCCACTTTATGGCAAGAGCCATGAAGGCCGAAATGGATTCCATGTATACCAACCAAGTTTGGACACTGGTTGATGCACCAGAAGGCGTAAGCCTATTGGATGCAAATGGGTCTTCAAAAAGAAGACAGACATGGATGGCAACGTACAAACGTACAAAGCTAGGCTCGTAGCGAAGGGGTATCGTCAACAACTTGGAGTTGATTATGACGAAACTTTCTCACCCGTTGCCATGATTAAATCCATTCGGATAATGCTTGCAATAGCTGCATATTACGATTACGAAATATGGCAGATGGACGTTAAAACCGCTTTCCTTAACGGAAACCTGTTGGAGGATGTTTATATGCAACAACCTGACGGTTTTATCGCACCAAGACTTGCAAACAAGGTTTGTAAGTTAAATCGGTCCATTTATGGACTGAAGCAAGCATCGAGGTCATGGAACCAACGTTTTGATGAGGTCATAAAAGAATATGATTTCATTCAAAACGTAGATGATCCTTGTGTATACAAGAAGGTTAGTGGGAGTGCACTGACTTTTATTGTCCTTTATGTCGACGATGTATTGCTTATAGGCAATGACATTCCCATGTTAACGTCGGTGAAAGCTTGGCTTTCATTGAAATTCTCCATGAAAGATCTGGGAGAAGCAGCTTTTATTCTAGGAATAAAGATCTACCGGGATAGATCTAGAAGGCTACTTGGACTCTCCCAGAGTACATATATTGATAAAGTGTTGAAGAGATTCAACATGGATCAGTCCAAGAAGGGACTGTTGCCAACATCACATGGCGTCTTTCTATCTAGGGACATGTGTCCTAAAACACAAGATGAGAGAGACAACATGAGTCGGACTCCGTTCGCCTCGGCAGTCGGATCGATCATGTATGCCATGATATGTACACGACCTGATGTGTCCTATGCTTTGAGCATGTGCAGTCGATATCAGGCCGATCCAGGACAGGATCACTGGATGGCGGTTAAGAATATCCTTAGATATCTTAAAAGAACTAAGGATGTTTTCTTAATCTATGGAGATGGAGAACTTGAGGTATCTGGGTATACCGATGCAAGTTTCCAAACCGACAGAGACGACTTCAAGTCGCAAACAGGGTACATATTTTGCTTGAATAACGGAGCAGTGAGCTGGAAATCTTCCAAGCAAGATACTGTTGCCGATTCAACAACTGAAGCGGAGTATATTGCAGCAGCTGAAGCAGCAAAAGAGGCAGTTTGGATCCGAAAATTCCTAATTGGATTAGGAGTAGTTCCGTTAGCAGCTGAGCCCGTTCCATTGTATTGTGACAATAGCGGGGCTATAGCACAGGCTAAGGAACCAAGGTCTCATCAACGATCCAAACATGTTCTTCGACGATTCCATCTGATTCGAGAGATCATACATCGTGGCGATGTGAAGATCGAGAAGATCGCATCAGAGGATAATATTGCAGATCCGCTGACGAAGGCTATTCCTCGGGAAAAGTTTGAGCGACATGTACATAGTTCAGGTATTAGATGCTTGAGTGACTGGCTATAGGCCAAGTGGGAGATTGTTAGAAAGTAATGACCCATAGCGTCACTATTTTGTAAATGATATTGTATTATTGTACAAAATTAACTATGTAGTAATGAAATTGCCTTTTACCGTTTTGTAATTTATTTACTTTGATATATAAATGGTAAAAGTCCCTATGATTAGTTCCGGATTGTGATGATATGAGACAGTATCAATCCATAAAGGTTTAATCATTAAATATCCCTAGTCGTAGTATTATCGAGATTGGACATCGATAATGCGGAATAGACTAGTACTGCACTTGTGCATGTTGTGAGGGCACAACGGCATAGTTCTCATATATTTAAGTATTGGATACTTATGCAAGTGCGGTAGGAGGTTGTTTTTACCGAGGGTACGGAAAACAGCTTCGCTCTGGATAGACCCCGCGGAGTCCCATTGGTAGTATGTCTGCGTGTCTATGGGAGTCCGCTTCAGGGTAGGTGCATATGATCTTAACCTGAGATTTGCATCGCTAGTACTTACGACAATCGGTAAAATTTAGGTTTGGTGGTCCAGGGCTTTAACGAGTTCTGTGTATACCTCTTCTGGGTTTATCGAGAATCGTAGTGTACTGGGTGTGATGTCAAGATGGAAGTATCACTTCAGACATATGGAGATGATGATCGCGAGGGATCAGAACGAGTACTCTATAATGGTTGCAACCATCGGGATAATATGACTAGGTCAGGATTATCCGATTCAAAGAGACTGGTTGCTTGATGTCCGATATGTGTATCGTACGGGGCAGACACATATCCAGCCCCAGGCCTTACATGTGATCATCCGATACTGGTTCGATATACACTATACTACGGTATACTACGCCTGTTATAGATCTAATATTCCAGTAAGAATATTTCTAGAGAATTGGGTAGGCATGGCGTTTTGCTAGAAGCTAACCTTGTCTTGTAAATCGGTAAAAACGTAGTACTTGGTACGTACGTGTTCGAATAGTTCGACAACCGGATTTACTGCCAACATATCTAGAGGTCTCTTGGGTCGCTTCCCGAAGATTCACCGATGACGTATGATTCAAACTCGATTAATCTTGGATTAATAAAGGAGAGACTTTATCTCGGATAAAGTACTGTATAAAGAGAGAGAACGATTAATTTAGAATTAAACGTAAAATTATTATATTCGATATAATAAACGGAATTCGATTTCGACGCGAAATTGAAATTAGATTTTAATTCGGGCAAACGAATTAATTTAGAATTAATTCGTTAGCGACGTAAATAATAATTTCGCCAGGCGCAATTATTTATTTAAATTCGATTTAATTAACGTCGCGACGTAAGCTCGATATTTCGGAAATATCGAACCCGAACGCGTGAGTGCACGTGGGCCCACTTTCATTTGGAAACGTGTGGGGCCCACATGACACTTGTCATTATTTGCATTATTTAAACAAGATGCAATGCATGAAGATAGTGTACAAAGCACTCAAGGGTAATGCATGGAAATTGAGTGTTAGACACTCTAAGTCTTTGCATGGTTTGTATCATTTTATATTATTATTTAATATAATTATGACATAAATATAAATTGATTTTTGAGACAAAAATCAAACCACTCTCTCCCTCTCTAATTACCGAAACTGTGACAGTTTCTTGGCTCTCCATTTTCAGGTTTTTGTTGCAAAAGCTTGAAGAATTGTGTTTGTTTGGAACATAAAGAACACATCTTTGGCTAGCACCATCAAGGGATCATACAAGGTGTTATGGGAAACTCATCTTAGAGCTTGGAAGGATCAACTAAAGCTTGGAGCTTCTCTTTACTGCTTGGCCGAATTCCCCACTGCACAAAGGAGCAATTTTTTCGCTTCATCCATTGCATCCACATTTGGTTTTTGTGAGTATTGTTTCCGCCATTACTTCAATCTAGTTCATTCTTATATATATCTTGCTTGTTTTTGATCTTGGGATATGGTTATTAGATTTCCAACAAGATGATGGCAGAAGGCGGAAGCCACGGGTCTTCAGAGAGTTCAACAACGGAGTGGATGGAGAGAATGGAAGAAAACATGAGAAATGAAAGGGAGACAAATCATGCCTCCATGAAGGCCATGATGGAAAAGCTGGAAAAGTTAGAAAAGATGAACGATGAAAGGTTGAAAGACTGGTTCAGGAAAGAATTGAAAATGTGGGAAGAAAGCTTGAAGGCAGATAAAAGAGATGGTCAGGACGGAGAAGCAGCATACATCTTCACGAAAGAGATCTTGTCAGCAGTAGATCCCAAGAATGTGAGTAAGAATTCTTCTTTCTTAAATAAGCATTTGTTTATGCTTGTTCATTATGGCCCACATAGTAGCCGAGATTTGTTTTATGGCTCGGGTCTGCTTTCGTACAGCCGAGTCCGATTTATTTTGATGTGTTTTGATGGCTCGGTTCTGCTTTCGTACCGCCGAGTCTGATTTGTTTTGATGCGTTTTTATGGCTCGGGTCTGTTTTCGTATTGCTGAGTCCGATTTATTTTGATTTGTTTTATGGCTCGGGTCTACTTTCAAGCCGTCGAGTCCGATTTATTTTGATTCGTTTTATGGCTCGGGTCTACTTTCGTACCGCCGAGTCCGATTTATTTTGATGTGTTTTATGGCTTGGGTCTGCTTTCGTACCGCCGAGTCCGATTTGTTTTGATTTGTTTTATGGCTCGGGTCTGCTTTCATGCCGCCGAGTCCGATTTGTTTTGATTCTTTTTATGGCTCGGGTCTACTTTCATACCGCCGAGTCCGATTTGTTTTGATGTGTTTTTATGGCTCGGGTCTGCTTTCGTACCGCCGAGTCCGATTTGTTTTGATTTGTTTTATGGTTCGGGTCTGCTTTCGTATCGCCGAATCCGATTTGTTTTGATTTATTTTTATGGCTCGGGTCTGATTTCGTACCGTCGAGGCCGAGATATTCTTTTCGGCTCGGGTCTGCTTTAGTACCGCCGAGACCGATGTTTTTTCCGGCTCGGGTCTGCTTTAGCACCGTCGAGACCGATGTTCTTTCCAGCTCGGGTCTGCTTTAGTACCGCTGAGACATATGTTCTTTCCGGTTCGGGTCTGCTTTAGTACCGCCAAGGCCGAGATATTCTTTCTGGCTCGGGTCTACTTTACTACCGCCGATACCGATGTTCTTTCCGGTTCGGGTATTCTTTAGTACCGTCGAGACCGATGTTCTTTCCGGCTCGGGTCTGCTTTAGTACCGCCGAGACCGATGTTCTTTCCGACTCCGGTCTTCTGTAGTACCGCCGAGACCGATGTTTTTTCCAGCTCGGGGCTGGATTCGTTCCACCGACGCTATATGTTCCACCATCTCGGGGCTGGATTCGTTCCGCCGATGCTATTTGTTCAACCACTCGGGGTCAGGTTACATCCCACCGAGAGGCTCATCATCGGCATGGGGACGGAGCATTCCTCCACGGTCGGATTCTCCTTGGTCCGGGGAGGTAACATTCCCTCGGAGCCAAGTGATTCACTACCTCGGGACGGGTTACGTCCTACCAAGTGTATTATCATCGGGGTCGGAGCATATCCCCCATGGCAGGTCCCCAGTTGGTCCGGGGAGGTAACATCCCCTCGGAGCCAAGTGTTCTGCTAGCTCGGGGTCGGGTTACGTCTCACCGAGTGGATTGTCATCGACACGGGGATGGAGCATTCCCCTCATTGCCGGATTGGAGATTGATCGGGATTAAAACTTCCACTCGCAGCCAGAATATGAAGAACGGGTTAGCAAGTTAGGAATAAAGATCATCGGAACGGATGTCAGAATCCTCAGCGGCCGAGCACATGAAGATAACAGGGACGACCTGATTGGCAGCAAAGGCAGCTTTCTCTGTGGCTCCTGGAGCCGACCACCGCACAGCCGATCAACACACACCATCTTTTTTTATATAGTTCCCGGCATCAACTCGTTAACTCGTTGATACCGAGAACTATGGGACAGATGTTGATGGTGCTTTTTCGAAGACAAAGTGTTTGAACAGTTCGGCAAGGGCAGAGATGGGATTTTCCCCTTTTTGAGGGTCAAATGTTCTGACGGTTTGGGTTATTCCTCGGCCAGGGATGGTGTTCGTGCCTAGTCTCCCAGATTTGGCCGACCAGAGTATACAGCTCGGTACAGTTTCTAGAGACCGACAACATCGGAACCAAGACCGACCACTTAGGGCCGGTAGTTCGGATTCAACAGTCTCTTTCTTTTTAAGTCGTGGAAATGAGCTCGGACGTGTTGGGTCAGATCGGTGGTAGCTTAGGTAGTTCGGCAGATCATTTGACCGATCTCTTGACAACCGACAAGCGATCAGGGATGGTTTGGGCTTTTCATATCGCTTTAATGCGAATTGAAATTGAATAAACAAATTTCAACCTAGATTGCCACCTTAGCATGATTGTGATGGAATCGTGGGTGGAAGTTGTATCCCATAACCATTCCATGCTTATGATATGACTTAAAGTTTCACACACTACTAATATTTTTCAAACTATACATCAATGAGATTAGATTATTCACAAATAACTGGATTAAGAATCCTAACCCAAGATTTAGATGAACAAGAATCGCTCTTTTAAAGGTTGATATTTCTTATAAAGGGAGAGCATCTATGTTAATTTGATTCTAATAAACATATAACAAACTTTTTTTTTCTCTGCAAAGGATGCCCAGAATCTAAGCATACAGTATTAGAACCTCATTCTTTTACTTTGATTCCTTTTGGTTCTGAAAGTAAGTAACTTTGCTTTTTCAACAATATTAGATTTAGTTTCACATTCTTTATGGGCAAAAATAGATTTAATGTAGAATCTCTTTTGAATTTTTAGGAGACAGACAGAACATCCCAGCAATATATAATATCAATGTTACTGGATACCATTATACCAATGAAGTACTAAACTAAAAGGGGAGAATATAATTAGAATAATGCCAATTTTTCTTTCATCTATTTACTTAATATTGCAGGTGACTGACGTGAGTTCGAACACTCAGACTCAAATCCCAAAGGCCAAAATATAATTTAGCATTTATGCTTCTTATATTGAAAATGTACATGCAATGAGCGAAAATAAGAATAATTTCCCTTGAAAAGAAAATATGCATTTCAGAGTGAGTAAAGTTCAGATATTAGAAAATATACAAGAAGGAAGCCAGCCAAATATATCAGAATGTAAATAACATTTGGTAATTTACATGCAAATTTTCCAATTCAATCATCAGTAAACAATGGCTCAGACAGCTTATCCATTACAGCAAAGTGCATGTTCTCCGATGGTTTCCAGTGACGCTTCCGTTGATTTATAAACCAATTATTGATTTGCTTCTGATCTAGCCCTGTTGCTTCAGCCAGTTGAAGCTTATCAGATTCCTGCAAATACATAAGCGCTTTCTTTTTTTAGAAACGTTGGAAATTCTGTCGTCAAATCAACCGATTCGAACACAGGGGCTGGAGAAAAATAAAAGGAATGGAATGGAATGGAGAAGGGTGTAGTGTACCGTTGGGTATGGCCATTTATAGTGAGCATTCCACCAGTGGAGTAATGCTTGGCGAGATTCTTTGGGCAGCTTTCCTTTCTTCTTCTTCTTTGAGAATTCCAGTTTCAAGGAACCAATGTGACTACCAAACTTACGCAAGAGCTTATCTTTAAGATCTCGATCTTCACCCTTTGCTTCACCCTCGTTCTCCCCACCGCTATACTCCTCTTCTGTTGATGCCCCGCCATCCTCTGCCCACATCATTACACAATTACTTCCTTTGTTTATTCTCACAAGCTTATATTTCCCATAATTATTCATCATATAATAATTCATTAAAAGAATTACTCAATATAATATTCAGCACCAGCTTAATAATAAGTTGGGTGCATAGGCCTACAAATTGGTCCTCTAAAAAGCCAATACAAACCGAATCAATTCCTAAAAAAATTTTATTAACCAAAATTTAATATTTAAATTTCTTTTATATTTTTTAAAAACACTAGGATTGGAGGACTGATGCGCTGAGAAGAGTGAAGAGTGAAGACCGTCAACAAAGGAGCAGATGTGGCAAACGGGAGAGGGGGGCAGAAAGTTCAGTGACAGTGAGTAGTAACATCAATTGTTAAGTCTGAGTGGACATGACAGTACGGCCATCATAAATAAATTTCACACTTGTAATATTTATAAATATAACGGCAACGGCCCTAACCATCGGCCAGCCCACTCCACTCCCCCAACAATCTTATAAATATATTCTCTCTTTGTTTTCAAATTCTAAAATCCATAACTATATATAAACAACCCCATAATAATTGAAAATGGTCACACAACCCATATCTGCTAAAACCACCAGTGAGGCTTGTGATAGGCAATTAAATGCCATGGGTGGAGGGGAATTATTAGAAAGAACTGTAGAGTATGGATTTATTTCTGTTGGTGGGAATAACGAGAAGAAGGCTGCATAAGAGTGAATTGAGTGGGCCCAATGAAAGATAAATGGGCTAATTGAACCAAAAAGAGACCATTTATGTTTTTGTTTATTAATAAAAAACATTAGTAGTAAAGGGACCCATATTGAATTTGATAGAAGGCAATTCTGAGCAGTGATCAGACACGTGTGAGTGGGCACAGTTTTAAAAAAAAAAAAAAAAAAACACACAAGAGCCCCCACCAAGAAGGCACAGTATGTCTTTAATGGAAATGACACCCGCCTGTGTAAGCTGAATGCTTCACAGCGGGAACTGCGGGAGTCCATGTGAAATCCGACCACCCGCTCTATCCGGGATTGCATTCCACTTAAAAATTAAGCTTCATAATAAATATGAATGCCCCTCTCTCTCTCTCTCTCTCTTTCTCTCTCTGGTCAAAGCTTAGGCAAAGTCCACGCTTTTACTCTGGAACTAACTCAACCATGTCATCACATGCCCTGTTAATTCTAAATACATCCAAGCCAGTAAACTTTGGACCATGAGTCTAATCCATGCCTCCCTATTTGGGGAAAAAAAAATTAATAATATTTTAATTAATTAATTAATTAACACTGTTGTATATGATAAGTACATTACAATGCAAGTATGGTATGACCAGTAAAGACATACCTAGTTACATATGTTTATATTCATAAATCGAAATGGGTCCCATCCTACTTATAAATCTAAGATCCAATATATATCCTAGATCAAACGGCTCAGATCTCAAATCCCGAGGTAAAGTAGGGATTCAGGCCTGAATCTCATATCAAACCAAACAATGTGAAATCATAAATCTTAATTGAAATTTGAGATTTTTTCTACTATCCCTACTTATAACCCTAGGACAATTAGACACTAACCAATACTATGCACCCAAAACTTGGAAGAGCAACAAATAACAATTTATGGAAAAGAAATTAATTTATCAGCAACAAAAGCAGGCAAAGAAGATCAAGTTCATGCAAAATTGTGATCAGTGTGAATTATCTTTAGCTGCCACCAAATATAATGGATCTAGATGAAGGCCAAGTCCCAAGTTTCTATGTCCATGAAGTAATTGATATACACTCTAAAAAGCAAAGATAGAAAGAACACAATGGTTTACAATAATGACAATTTAACATTTAAGACTAGAATCTACATGAAACAAAATAAAACCAAGCAGAAAAATAAAACTCAGGAATCTGAGAATCCAGTATTGCTTATGCAGGATGATTACTAGGCAAATTGCAATAAACTATATGCTATTTCTACCCTGAAGATTCGAACAATCCATCTATGATGATCTGGAACTAAAATGAGAAGCAAAAGCAGAAAGACAAATAAATTAATCAAGAACAAGCACCACTAAAACCAACCAACAATACAGCATCTGTATTAAATAATTCGATAAACAAAACGATCTGACACCAGCAAAGAATCGAAATGATTAAATGGACAGAACAAAATCATCATGTACTAATAGCACCCTGGGCAGATAGACACCTAAATCCAACCATGTGAATTTATGCTAATATAATGTAGATTTCCCAAAGTGGATGTATGCAATAGCAGCATGCTTAAAGAATCTTGGAAGCCTTTTCTTGTTTAATTATGTTACAAAATCTTCATTTGGCAAATTATTATCAAGGAGAATGCCCACCAAAGCACACGAGAAAACAAATTAAAAAATGTGAATAACATCAATCACCAAAAGGTAATCTGTACTTTCAAACTTAATTAACACTTGTTGCCAACGAGTACCAGCCAGAGTACCATGATCTACAAATATTTTTTTATGCAAACACCACATAATTAATTAATCATCTTTCTTTCACTTTGATAAGAAAGGCTGCTATGCCCATTCCATTTGCATGACATTAATGGAAACAACAGCAGCTTCTATCTGACAGATTTTCATCAAATCCATTCTATTTCCCCAGATTCTTATTATATAAGTTTCATATTGGAATAAAGTAACTACTAAAAGAAAAAGCATTTTCGACAAATGTGATTCGTTCTTGGACTAACTTGTTTTCAGCTATTATATTACTAGTAGATAAACAGCTACTACTTCATCACTTGAAAAAGTGATTTTGAGAAATCAATTAGAGGAGAAAAGGATTTATATTTTACGAAATCAAAAGGCAGCAACTCAGCAGCATACCATTAAGCACCAAAACATATTCTTTCAGAAAGCCATCTAAGCTCATGTGTATGCAATGACAAGCGTAAAAATGAACAATATCTACTTTGGAAAATTAACTGCTTAATATTCTAAATAAAAATTAAAAAAAAAAAAAAAAAACCTTTCAAGAAGATATAACTAAAATAAAAGAAGCAATGTTGCTTTCGTTGGCAGACAAAACAGTCAGCCTCAGACAATTCCCGATGCCAATTTTTCATCTACCACCATAGATATGCATTACCAATGTTGGAACTTGAATCCTTTAAAGCAAGTATCAGACATCATTACAGGCCATCACCACACCCTTAAATTAGCAGGCCTATATATTTTATAAAATACAGATTAAAAGCATACAAGTTGATGTAATACATGAATCAAAATATTTTCTATTATATGTTTTCCAATGGAAAGAAAATGATATCAACTTAACAAGCGAACATATCTGCTTGTTGCTTTCAGTATTTTAAACTCCCAAAACATTTTCTTTTTAACCTAAAGCCCACTCAATCCTCTTCCCACTCAAGTCAGATTCGAACTCTATACTCTTGTTATCAGTACAAAAGATTTTACCAACACAACTATTCCAGCGTTTTACTTTCTTTTAAAATACAGTAACGATACAAATATTTGATAATAATGAGGATTTTTTTTTTTTGATTATGTAAGCATTGCAAATATTATAT
Organism: Zanthoxylum bungeanum; assembly: GCA_019454045.1. NCBI lineage: Eukaryota > Viridiplantae > Streptophyta > Magnoliopsida > Sapindales > Rutaceae > Zanthoxylum > Zanthoxylum bungeanum. The sequence goes on from SKCR01050496.1 coordinate 34,999, forward strand.
TTAGATTGAGTTTCTATGTCATGTTATCAGACAATCCAGTTGCCAATTACATTTCTCTCAACTAAAATTGTTATAAATTTTTCTATTGCATTTGAGAAACTCATTACTTCCAAACCATATTACAGATCATGCTAAAGAAAGATTCTATAATCATATTGAAGAGGGCATAGTAAATGGTATGAATTCACACCAATTTCCAGGATAAAACGTGACACATTTTATGCTGAAAATGCCAAACTGTCAGGAGGATATATATTCTTACACAAACTTTAATCTAAAATTACTAAACTTGGGAAATTAAGAAGAGAACCTGTTACTGTAAGAAGCTTTGCCTAGGCTTCTTCCAGCAATTTTTTATTTTTTAAATTTTTTTATGCAATAAAAAAAAAAACACTATTTAGTATGTCATGACTAACTCTGAAACGTCAAAATCAGGATCTCTATTCTCTCTAACATAAAAAGGTTTCACTTTGAAGCCAAAGAGAAAGGGAATTAAAAGAAAACAAACCTAAGAAGCAAGATGAGTACCAAAACAAATGACCTGAATAAATGAAGAACAGGAAAAGAAAAAACAATTTTACAAGGTCCATCACTGCAGAAACCTTGACCTTTTTAAAGCCAGTCAAATGGGTTACCTTCTTATCTAGGGTTTCTGTAGTGCATATACTGATACTCTTCGACTATTTTTTTAGTATTACCACTGTTGTGCACTTACGCTCACCAATTCATTTAGTACTCGCATTGCACTAAAAAGATAGGGCTAGGAACTTGAGACTAGCTACAGCAATGTTATTTGAAGGTTGCTTAGACAGAGATGTTATTTTATGGCACATAGTTGAGTAGATAATATAAATAACACTACTGTGTATAGCGCAAAAATCAATGGATCTTAAGAAGCAAAAGAACAAAAAGAAAAAAAACACACCACCCACCATTAAAACGAGAGAGAGAGAGAGAGAGAGAGAGAGAGAGGGTGACCTGCAGAAAGGGTTCTAACGGAAGCGGTGGTGCAGAGATTGCGAAGTTGCATTTCAACTTTGTTCAAGAAAGTGGTTGCTTCATCAAAAGGCCTTGCGAGATCGGATTTATACTTCACCAACATGTCACAGTAGGTTTCCTTTTTTAGTCCCAATTAAAGAGAAGCAAAATTTTCAGTTAGACAATCTTATTAATCAACTTTTTTTTTCACAGAGAAATAGTAGTAGTGTTTTAAAAGAGTTAAAAACCAAACCATGAACTCGTCAAGCTCGGGATCGGCTCCCAAGCACGTGGTCAGAATGTCTCCTTCATAAAGATCCTTTTCTCGCCGGATTTCATCTAACAGAGAAGCTATTTCAGGCGGTGCTCCCACCTAACCAAAGAAAAAAATAGGTTGGATTTTTCCCTAAAAAAAGCACAATAAAATATGTTGGGACTTTTTCACAAACAAAAAATAAAATAAAATCTTGGATCTTGAAGATTAAAGGACTGGGAAACAAAAAAAAAACAAAAAAGAAAGAAGGGGAAAAATCGTCCACAAAGCACGCAGGAGAAAGCTCAAAGTCCAAGCAAAAAAACTCGGTGAAAAAAGAAAAGAAGTTTCTGTTAAGAATCAGAAAATAATTAAAGACACTAAATTCATTCATTCATTTATTCATTCATTAGGTTGGGAATTTAAATCAGGAAGCAAATGAAAAAAAAAAAAAAAAAAAGTACTTCAATTTTCCTCTTCTAGCTCCTCCTGCGTACTTCACTAATACTCACTGACACATAAAATAAATAAACCTTTAACCAATTTACCAGCCTCCTTTTAAAAAAAAAAAAAAGTATTAACCTTCTGACAATCTATATAAGCTTCAAGGAGTCTTGGGTAAGATGGATGAGAAGCGATTTTGGCTTTGATGAAAGTTGACACTGACACGTCGTCATCATCTTCTTCTTCTGCAGGAAGTTGAATTTGAATCTCATGATGAGACGTAGTAGCAGTGCTAGTAATTGGAGGAGCAGCAGCTGATAGTAAGTCATCGGATCCGAACGTGGGAATCCGATCCGAGTAAAGAAGTGGAGTGCTTGAATAATCATCATGTGAAGGAAATATGAGATTCTCCCAGCAGCAGCTGGGCTTATCAGCTGAGTTAAAGCCGCACATTTCATCCATGAATGAATATGGATTCTACAAACACACACACACACACCCCAAAAAAAAAAAAAAAAAAAAAAGCAACAGAAAAATGATTAACGATAAGCTCTTGCTTACAGCTAGCTAGTAATATGATGATATGAGGGTAAAGGGTAACGCTGCTAACACGTACAAGTTTAATAGTAAGATTTCTTCTAATTTTTTTTTTTAAAAAATAAAAAATCAATGAAATATTGGATTTGCTGGAATTGGAATGAGTGACAGAGAAAAACTGGTAGTGGTCTTGTGCTGTGAGTCTCAAGCTGAGTCCCTTTTGTTCTCTACTTATGTTTATTATTTTTCATTTTCTTTATTTTTAATAATTTATATATGATTTAAATTTGGATTAAATTAGTAAGTGAAAGATTAAAGAAAAAGTACTGCAAGTCTACGCTAAGTCATATACCACACGAGTTGGGCTTTGTTTTTGTTATTTAAAAAAATGGATGTTTCATTTATGAGAAACGGGTAAGGTATCATTACCCAACTTGCATAAAAAGATCACTGCTTATTTAATTAGTTTGATTTAATTCCCTGTTTTTACTTCTTTTTGAATAAAATATGTTTTTGTTTTATCTGGTTAGGGAGAGAAATAATGAAATCGTCTCTTATAGAACCTCTTAAGTCCGAAAGTATTCCAATAATCATGTTAAGTCATCGGCCCATTGACTATGTGGTAATGAATCTTCTTGTTTAAGGGCGGAGTGTTAGGGTACTCGGTCACAACCCACTCCAATCTACTTTAGTTAGCTCGTGTATAATCTTAGTTCGCAACAACGAACATGAAATGTCTTCCAGAGACGTGATTTTATAGTGTAGGGTTCAAATCTTATTTTAAGGTTATGTGTTCGAAATCACATTTTCTCCTCTTAAGCGGAGCAGGTAAAACCCTTCAATGTTCCAGTCTCTTATAAATAAAATTTTATTTAGTGCAAACATGAAATCATTTTGGTTTTTTTACATGTGGATAATGAGATTCACTAATGAGACCCACTATTACCAAACACCAAGAGTCTAAACAATTCTAGATGTTGAATATGATGTACAAACCTAAACGCTTATCCCCCAAGCCTGTAATCAACCCCATGGCATGGCTGATCCCAAAACATATATAACTTGTTGAATGGGCATGGAGCTTTATTTATAATGCCTCGGGCCAAATCTTGGTTCTTAACTAATAATGAATTTTTGGTTGCCTTATTAGCACACTTTGAGTGGAATTAAACTCCTATTTTGACTAATCTTCTTGGTGGTTGATTTTAAGTAGCACTATATATTTCTATTCACGCACAGTAAAGTTTTATTGTGTGAGAAAAAATCTTACTTTTACTTTGGTTCTAACAATTATTCACTCTTATATCCTCAATGGGCGTGGCTTGGTGGTGTAGGGTACAGTATCTGATTTTCAGATTCTTGGTTCGAATTCAGTGAATAAGTTTCTCGTAAGAGCCTGGAATAGTCGGAGGTTTTACCTACTCCATTTAAGCCCGTAATGAGTGATTTGACGAGGAGATTTCTAATGATTTCAAAAAAAATATTATCATTCTGATCATGGTGAGTTAGCTAGGTTGAAGATGTTGAAAAACAAACTAAAACTAACTTTCTTGAAGAGGAATAATTTAGATTCCTCCTATAACAATTTCCTAATTGTACTAAAAACCAATTTAGCATAATGATTATAGGTCACGATATGATGACATTTTTGTTTAAATTATTAGCTATTCTAAAA
>SKCR01050497.1:0-38109 GCA_019454045.1 Zanthoxylum bungeanum
GAAACCCCTAGCTCTAACATTTTCTTTTATTATTGTAATTTTCTTTACTTTTTAATTTTCTATTATGTTATTCTGTTTAACTATGCATTTTGTAATTTTAGGTATGTTTTGTAACTAAACATATTATCTAGGGCTGTGATGAATTCCAATATCACTGGTTTATAAGTTTGTTATTTTGTGTTTTGGGTGATATACTGGTTTATTTATTGAGTCTTAATCTTAATACTTCTTATTAACTGGCCACTAATAAGACTGACTTGGTAAACTTAACATGAACTTGATAAAGGGATTTTAGGTTTCAGCTTTAGACTCAATAGCTCACGATCTCACCTTAGGGTAGATTTCCTTTAAGGTAGATTTCCGTCCAGGATAGACATATACCCGTCGGGCGTGGTTAGCCACAATTGGAACTTAATCTTACCGAATTCAGAGTTTCTTGGTTAACATAGACATATAGTTAATTGGGTTACTTTGGGTGTTTGCATCTGACCATCGACAGAGGCTTTTGCATATTTTCGTGTTCCAGGTTAATAAACCAATATATTGCACAAACAGGAGAAAATCACTTCATCTTTAAAAGATATTGGAATAATTCACAACCCTAGATAGCTTTATAATATTGATTTTTCCTTTAAATTACTTTCACACTGTTTTATTTTGTTTTAGATAAAAATCATCATCCAACCAACAATCAAATCAATTAGATACTCGTAGACATTTAGCTTCATAAATTGATAGCTTAGGTATTATGTCCTCGTGGGATCGATATATTTTATACTACTTGAGCGATACGTGCGCTTGCATTACGTGTGTGTTTATACACCGGTCAAGTTTTTGGCGCCGTTGCCGGGGACTAATTTATCTTTTACTATTAATTTTGAGGTTAGAAACTTTACTTGTGTCTAATTTATTTTTACTTATTATTATTGTTTTGTTGTGTTTCAGGTTCTTAGACACTATATGAGAAGAAGCAGAAGCTTTGAAATTCGTCCGCTTGACCTAGAAATTGAAAGAACTATCAGATAGTTGAGAAGGGAAATGCAAGAAGATCAAGAAGCACTGATCAATATGAACAATCAAAAACCTGAACCTTTGGAAGTTGCACCACCGATTCCCATTCGAGACAGAACAATTATGGTGGTTGACGGCTTCATATCATACATTGTACTTCCTCCCTTACCAGTAAATGCGTGTGACATCAAAACATACATTCACATGATACAACAATCAGTTCAGTTTGGGGGGAGTGCATTTGAAGATCCTAATTCCCACATCAGCAACTTCCTTGAAGTTTGTGGCATATTCAATTACAACCAAGCTGCAGAAGAAGCAATGCGTCTTCTTGTGTTCCCATATTCTTTAAAAGACAGAGCTAAGGCTTGATTACATTCACTACCAGTAGGTTCCATCACAACTTGGAACACTCTTGACACCAAATTCCTTGCAAAATAATTTCCCCCAGCCAGAACAGCAAAGTGAGGAACGACATCACATCATTTGTACAACATGACTCAGAATCCCTCTGCGAAGCTTGGGAAAGGTACAAGGAATTGCTTCGGAAATGTCCTCACCATGAGAATGCAAAATGGCTTTAAGTCCAAACCTTCTACAATGGACTTTATGGATTGATGAGAACCACAATAGATGCTGCTGCTGGAGGAGTATTGATGGAAAAATGAGAAGACCTTGCGTGAGACTTAATTGAAGAAATGGCCAACAACAATTCCTTGTGGCCAACAGAAAAGAGCATGATCCAACAAATAGCAGAAATCCATAAAATATGAGCCAACACATCATTGAATGCCTAGCTGGATCTGATTTGAAAAATCTGGAAACTCTTAACATGGAGGTTAATGCTGGATCCACAAGTTTACCATATGGAGGAGCACCAGAGGCAGAATCTTACGACCAACATGATGAGACTGTGAATTATGTCAGCAATTTAAACAGACAGGGAAACAATCTATATTCCAACACCTACAACCCATGGTGGATGAATCATCCCAATTTCACATGGAGCAACAATTCAGGGTAAATGAACAATCCGCCACCCATATTCCAACAACAGAACAAAGGCCAGGAATATGAAAAGAAGCTAGAAATAGAAGATTTTCTTACAGAGATGTTCAAAAAGCAAGAAGCCAAATAAGATGCTATGTTTCAATCCCAAGCAGCATTAATTCAAAGCCAATCTTCTTCTATCAAAACACTGGAGAATCAAATGGGACAACTGGCCAATGCTCAGAGTTACAGACCGCAAGGTACCCTTCCTAGCAACACAGAACCAAATCCAAGGAACAGAGGGAAGAAGCAATGTCAAGCCATCACTTTGAAAAGAGGCACTGAAATCAATAAAAATGTTGGAGTCAAGGCATCCACTGAGGAAGTTCCAAAAGAATGCAACGAAACAGAGCCACAGATGGATGAAAAAGAGAAAAAAAAATGATCGAGAAAGATTCACTCAACCTTCACTGTTTCATAGCGTCTCCAGAAATATAAACTAGACAAGCAGTTTGCTCGATTGAGATCTTCAAAAAGTTGCATATCAACATTCCATTTGCTGAAGCGTTGGAACAAATACCTAGTTATGTCAAATTCATGAAAGATATTCTGTCACGAAAGTGAAGATTGGGAGATTACGAGACAGTAGCATTGACAGAAGAATGCAGCGCCATTATTCAGAGGAAGCTTCCCCCAAAGTTGAAAGATCCTGGCAGTTTCACCATCCATTGCACCATAGGAGACCAATACTTCGGTAAGGCTTTGTGTGATTTAGGTGCTAATATTAACTTGATGCCTTTGTCTATTTACAGGAAACAGCATATTGGAGAAGCAAAGCCCACATCAGTCACTCTGCAACTTGCTGATAGATCGCTCACATTTCCGAGAGGTTTATTGGAAGATGTATTGGTCAAAGTCAACAAATTCATTTTCCCAGCAGATTTCATTGTCCTTGACATGGAGGAAAACAAAGATGTACCCATCATCCTCGGGAGACGATTCTTGGCTACAGGTCGAACTATTATTGATGTATAAAAGGTGAACTAACCATGAGGGTACAGGACCAAGAAGTTACATTTGATGTTTTCAAAGCCATGAAATTCCCGAATGACGAAAATGAGGAGGAATATTTCAGACTTGATGTGATAGATAGTATCATCCAGGATACTGATGCAATGCAACTTTCCACGGATAAACTTGAAGCATGCATCACCAGCATGACTGACAGAGAGCTAGATGATGAGATTCTGTAATGTATCAACTATCTTGATGGAGCATCTCGCTTCAGATCGACACCACAGGTGGAAAGTTTAGAACTACCGAAAAAAGAGTGAATTAAACCCTTGATTGAAGAACCACCGCAGTTGGAACTAAAACCACTTATGAGCCATATCAGGTATGCATATTTGGAAAACTCTTCTGATTTACATGTGCTTATTTCTTCGCCGCTAACATTGGTGCATGAAGAAAAGTTGTTGAGAGTGCTACGGGAGCACAAAAGAGCTATTGGTTGGACTATAGCAGACATTCGAGGCATTAACTCATAATTTTACATGCATAAAATTCTGATGAACGATGAGTACATAGCCACAGTGGAGCATCAACGGAGACTGAATCCAATCATGAAGGAAGTTGTAAAGAAAGAAATCATCAAATGGTTGGACGCAGACATCATCTACCCCATCTCTGATAGCACTTGGGTGAGTCCTATGCAATGTGCACCCAAGAAAGGAGGAATGACTGTAGTCACCAATGAAAAGAATGATCTTATTCCAAGAAGAATAGTGACTGGATGGAGAGTATGCATGGACTACATGAAGCTGAATAAAGAAATAAAGAAGGATCATTTCCCGCTACCATTCATTGACCAGATGCTAGATAGATTGGCAGGACATGAATATACTATTTTCTGGATGGATACTCAGGATACAATCAAACTGCCATCGCCCTAGAAGATCAGGAGAAAACCACTTTTACATGCCCGTATGGTACGTTTGCTTTTCGCAGAATGTCATTTGGATTATGTAATGCTCCTGCCACATTTCAACGCTGCATGATTGCCATCTTTTCAGACAAGCTGGAAAAAAGTATGAAGGTTTTCATGGATGATTTTTTTGTGTTTGGAGACTCGTTCGACCACTGCTTGCAAAATCTGGAAAAAGTGTTACAAAGATGCGAATATACCAACCATGTACTCAACTGAGAGAAATGCCACTTCATGGTGCAAGAAGGAATTTTCCTAGGACATCGGATATCACAAAGGGGAATCGAGGTAGACAAAGCAAAGATCGAGATAATAGAAAATTACTCCACCATCATCCGTCAAAGAGATTTGCAGTTTTCTCGAACATGCATGATTTTACAGGAGATTTATCAGAGACTTCTCCAAGATTGCTAAACCTCTGTGCAATCTGCTGGAGAAAGACGTGCCTTTCAACTTCACCAAAGAATGCCACCATGCTTTCGAAATCTTGAAACAGAAGTTGGTCTCTGCCCCCATCATAGTAGCACCAGATTGGACGGTTCCATTTGAGGTGATGTGCGATACTAGTGATTTTTCTGTAGGTGCATTTTTAGGACAATGCAAAGTAAAAAATTTCCACACCATTTACTACTCCTGTAGAACTTTGAATGAAGCCCAACTCAACTACACAACAACTGAGAATGAGCTGTTTGCAGTTGTGTTTGCTTTTAATAAATTATGTTATTATATGTTGGGTCCCAAAGTGGTGGTCTACACAAATTATTCAGCAATCAAATATCTCATCACGAAGAAATATGCCAAGCCCAGATTGATCCGTTGGGTGCTTCTACTATAAGAATTTGACGTGGAGATCCGAGATAGGAAAGAGACAGAAAATCAAGTGGTAGATCAAAGAAACTTTTCCAGATGAACAGTTATTTGCCATCAAGCAGCAGGAAGTCCCTTGGTATGCTGACTATGTAAATTATATAGTATCGGGAAAATGGCCGTTGGAATGGACACATCAGCAACGAAAGAAATTCTTCAAATAAGTCAAGCACTATGTATGGGACGAGCCGTACCTATTCAAACATTGTGCTAATCAATTATTGAGACGTTGTGAACCACATGAGGAGGTTAATAGTGTCTTACAACATTGTCATTCATCACCATACGACGGAAATTTCAGCGGAGATAAAACTGTAGCCAAAGTCCTACAATCAAGTTTGTTATGGCCCACCTTGTTTAAAAATGCTTACTTATTCGTGCTTCAATGTGATAGGTAAAGTCTTACAATAAAATTTTCCCATTTCTTTAATTTTTCTTGGGTAATTAAAATAATCTTATTTATTTTAATCACTCAATACTCAAAAACAAAAACTTTTAACCTAGAAATCATAATTTAAGTAAATTACCATAAGACCCAAAAGCTTTATATTTTCATCATTTTAGTCCTAGATTGTTCAAAACAAGCTTAGATGATTCCAATCACAATTAAAATGATTTGTACATCAAATATACATGAAAAATAGAATTTTGAAAAATTTTCCAGATTTTTTTTGTAATTACGGAAATGCCCCAAAACTTTATATTTTGATTATTTTAGTCCTAATTTGTCAAATACATAATTAGATGATCCCAAACCACTACCAAAATAATCTATACATGTCTTATACATGAAAATACAAATTAAAATTCAAGAAATCATTTTTTTCTAAATTACCGAGAGGTCCCTCAAGTTTCCAAGAATTGCACTTTATTTCAAATTGGTTCAAAACATTCAAGATCAAGTCCAATCAACACCAAAATTAATATGTATCATATGTATATTATTAATTAACACATATATGAAAAGCCCCAAATTTGGAGAGGGTTATGAACCCTAATTTCTCAATTGTCCAATTGACACCAAATTAATAAAATTCAACACTTTAATTTAATTCTTACTACACCAAACAAGTCTCACCACCATGAAACAACTCAAGAACAATTCTAGGTCATTTATGAGTGGCTAAACAACTCTAGAATGGCTACCAAATCATCTAATGATTAAAAGTGTGCTTATTAATCATTAATAAGCAAACTTTGTTTATATACATGCTTATATATAACATCCAAGCTTCCAAACATCTTATTACAACACAAGAGAGTATCGAAACATGTACACATCATATGTTATACCTAAGAAACCATAGAAATATTTTTCTATACAAAGAAAGTTAGAAATTACCTTTTAATCTCCAAATTTTCTTTGATTTCTTCTTAACTCTTTGCTTTTTCTCACAACTCTTTTTCTTTGTAAACTTCGGAGGCCTAGCATCAAGTCACTCAAATGAAAAAGAAACCCTTATATACTAGGATTACTTGGCCGACTTTGACAAGGTTAAAATGATAATTTTTTTGATTTTTCAATTTCTTTAATCAATATTAAAAGAATTCAAAGTCAAAAATGCTACCATTTTCATAAAGCAAAATACATGTGCACCAATCAAAATTAGCCATTTAAAAGCATAATAATGATAAAAATAAACATATTAAATAATTCTAATTATTATAACAATTAAATAAATATACGTATAATCCCTCCGTCACAGGTATACGAATTATCCCAAAGATATAGATAAAAATGTCAAATCTCTATAGGTATAATCCTGTCGACGATTCTATTAGCAACCTCTTAATAACACTTAGAACTAACTTTTACAGTGTACCGCGAGCCCATAGATTTAACAGATTACTAATTGCACATTGAATACCTATGTGTAGGCACTTCATTTTTGCATAAGACCCGATGATGAGCCTCATATGGAGGCACTACCCTTTAAGTTGCGGAAGTCGCGGGAAATGGACGTCGGAAGGGGAAATTCAAGAAATAAACACCTTGCCAGATTTAATTCATTTACTTAGCCTCGAGATTCGCTCGATTGGTCTATGTTTTAACTATTAGACTCGACCCAAAAACCCACACGCCCAAAGCCCAAAATCCAATCCAAAAATATTAAACACATGTCTAAATTAAATAAATCAAATCAAATCTCCTTCCTAAATTAAATAAATCAAATCAAATCACCTTCCTAAATTAAGTAAATCCCTTTCCTAAACTAAAATAAATCACCTTCCTAAATTGAATAGATCATTTCCTTATAACAAACTAATTAAATATTTCACATTATTACATAATCTTTATTTCCTACCCATACAAGGAAAACCCTAACCCACTCTTATAAAAAGACACACAAACCAAACCTTAAGATTACTAGAGCTCGGCAGTAACACAGCTCACAAACCCTAAAGCCTCTTCTTTCTATCTCTCCCAACTCCACTCACTAACTCGGCAATGAAAACCCTAAACAGAATCTTCTCTCTCTAAAACAACCCTCTCCCTCTAGAACAACAAAACCTCTGACCTTCCCTCACTCTTCTCTCTTCTCTATTGACGGCCTCTTCCCTCATTTTTCCCTTGGATCCACGGCAGCCCTCTCCCTCTCAAACAAGACAAACAATGCCCATACGCAGCCCCTACAACCACGAAAAACCAAAGGAATATGCCCACCAGCTGACGACAACAACAAAGCGTCACGGCCAATCATAAAACCAGACCTCACGCCACACACCCTCAACCAGTAAACCCTAGCACGCCTCTCTCTCTCTCTCTCTCTCGGCATGAAAACTAGTCAACCCCAAAGGACAACCAGCCTCTCTCACTCTAAAAACCAAGAACATAAACAACTCTATCAACCCTTGACGCCCCCTCTCTGATACCTCTCACCTCTTCTCCCTCCTCACATTTTCTCGGCAAGAAGCAGCCATAAACACAAAAACAGCCCTCCGCAAAATAGCAAAAACCTATATTCTCTTTCTCTCTCGACTAAACACTAAACAACGAAAAACCCTAATAGCTAAATATATGCTCTCTCGACTGCCCCATACAACAGCCCCTAACCTAAACCGAACACCACGCACAGACCCTACACTCCACGTACACAAGATACGCCACACTCACAAACATCAAAACCCTTCACACCAAAATCCAACGCATACACTGACGCACACGTGAGCACCGAAAAAAAATGCCAACAAATAATCCTCTAACCAGCAACCATAAAATTCCGAACAAATCAAGACAAAACAATCCCCTGAACCGTTGAAACAGTGAGCAAACTACACCCTTAAATCACCAAAAAACAGCCCCAAACTGCACCCCTGCACCACTGAAAATAGCCCTAAATTGCACCCTTAAATCACCGAAAACAGCCCCAAAAATGCACCCTTAAAATAGAGAAAACAGTAGCCTGAAACAGTGAAACAGCGAAGGAAAATATTGAACCAGCAAACCAAAAAAATAGTGAAGCATTAACCCTTCCAGGGACGTCCCAACGCACTCCCGGGAAGCGACTTAAAAGGTAAGACCTCAGGGCACCATTTGTTATATTTTATTTTGTTATCCCGGACACGGCATGCTTGGTTAGACGTAGAAAATGTCCAACTGGGTATGCGAAGTCCTACATTGAAAATGGCCAAGTTATTTGGTCATATATTTATTATTTCCGCATTTATCTATTTGATATGTTCATGAGATTATGTGCTCGCTTTAATTTTGTTTATTCCTATGTGTGCAAACTTAGATATTAGTTAATCTTGCATGTGTATATTGCGTAGACTTGGTTAGATTATTGCATAAATCCGTTCAATACAAGTGACATAAGTAAGGGACCATTCCGAACCCAACGGTTTGAGGTATTCCCTTGCGATGGGTGAGTGCGGCCTTAAATCATTTCCCAGTTCACATTGGGCGGCGACTCCATTTTATTTCTCTGGTTTAGTCCCCCGAGGGCTACTACGTACTCCCAACCGGGCGCGAGCCAGGGACATCGTCGTCGATTTCTGTGTCCTACAGTCTGGTGACTCCACTGGGGATAGAGAATCAGCCCCAAAATAATGTCATGTAATGTTTGTGATTCTTGCTTTATTTAATCGTGTCTACAAGTGGGTTAGGACCAAGGGGTTTAACCAAAGGCATTATTAGAGTTGGGTAATGATTTGGTGTCTTCCTTCCTTCACTCCTTTTCATAGCCAAAAGGAAAAGTTGTGAAAACGTCTAAATAATCATTTACTCAATGTTTACCGTGATGGACTAATTTGGAGGATCTATTGTTTATTCTTGTCACCAAGGCGATAAGAGACTAAGAGGCAAGGGTATTTAAGTGGGTTCGCTCCACCCTCCCTCTGGGGAATCTTCAATAAAAAATCCATTTGACAGTCATTCATGTATCATCACTCGTTGGCACGTACCTTAGCGTATAAAAAAGGTGCGCTCACTTGGTCGTCCGAACCATTGAGTGGGGAGACCTAGTTGTGGGCAATCCTTCAACGACGGGAGCCTTTGTCTATACTCATATAAACCCACATGTGAACCATAGTTGTATGACCAATAGAAGCCACCCCTTTATGCTTGTGTTTGGGACCATCATCATTTGGATTCATTTGGACTTTTTATCATGAGGTATGAGCTTGTTGGGCCATTTAAACTGGGACGAGTTCGTGTCTTATGACAATTGGGCCAAAATCTTCTAAAATGCCGATGGACAACTTTGTGGTTGGGCCCCATATCATTTGAAGTTGTTTAGCCACATTATCGTAAAAGTGTAAACCTGTTGGGCCTTTTGTAACTGGCACAAGTTTGCACCTCGCAATAATATGATTGAATGCTTTGAAATGATAATGGGCCAACTTGTATGAAAACCTTGATGGGTTTAGAAAGTCCAAACATGATCCAAATATGCTAGAAGCATGAGTTCGATATCCGTACTGGCTTTCATCTAGAAAAGATACGCCTTGTTACGACATATTTGTATACTTTTGGACGCTTCTAAGTTCATCCCCATGACCACGATTTCCGAAAGCCCATTTCGCCGTTTCTAGAAAATGGCATGATCCCATAATCGGCTTAGTCCATGTTGTAAATGGGCGGTCTTTGTCTTTTACGGATGGAAAGGGACTGAAGTGGCCAAGGTTCACCCCGTAGCATAGGAGATAGCGATTTTGTGTATCTTGCATTGGTGCATAGAATAAGCCATACCTAGGACAGAAATAGACTTACCACGAGTGTAGGAGGAATAAGGTCGAAAGGATATATGTTGTTTTGATAACCACTTGCATCTCATACATGTCATGCATACACACATCATGTTAACCCTTGTGTCTTAAAAGCCATCATAGATATCCGTTGGGTTAGAAAAAAGAAGACTTGTCAAAAGAGTTTAACAAAAATGGATATTGGGGAAAAGGAAACCGAGGAACAAAAAAAATTTACGGCAATGATAGAAAGACCATTGTGAAAAAAAAAGAACAAAAAAAGAACAAAAAAGAACAAAAGAAAAGAAAAAATTGAAAAAAAAGAGAAAAAAAAGAAAAAAAAATTTGTTTGATTTTAGTCCTTAATAGATTGGCATAAGTCCAATGATGAAATCGTTTGCTTTAGGGTGAAATATTAGAAATGATAAACTCTTGATGTGCTTTTATCTGATACTTTGAGTAATTGATCTATGTTAGACTCGTAAGTACTTGATTATGGTTCTTAGCAGTGAAAACCTGAGTAGTTAGCAAAGTGACTAGTTGAAGAAATTGTCGGTCGGTGAATGACCGCTCGCCTAAATGTATATCCTAATTTGCTTGTGTTATGATGTGTGGTATAGTTGAAAATAAAAGAAAAGTCTCTAAAGAAAAAATTAAACCACCTATAACCGATAAGCGTGAAGCTACCAATGGGCGAGTATTAGGACCACCATGAGGAGAAATGCTACCTTAAAGGGTAGGTGTGTTGAAGAAAGAAAAAAAGAAGTTCAAAACGAAAAGAAAAAAAAAGAGACAAAGGAAAAGGAAAATAAAATCATACCACATTGAGCTCGGAAAAGCAATTGCAGAGCATAACTGAGACATCTAGGTTGGTTTGACCCATCGATCCCGATTTTTGAAACGAAATCATTGAGTTGGCTTACTTAAGGATCAAGCTGTGAAAGAACCTTTGCGCACACACACTTTGAGTCTGGCTTAGATCATTTATTCAAAGACTTGGATTTGAGTTGCATCGAATGTTTTGAAGGTTCTCTGGTTTCAATAGTGGGCATTCTTTGATGGCAACAATATGTGTAACTATTGGGACTATTTCATAAGAGGCAGTATAGTATGTTGGTATGGAAACGTCACATCACATGATCTACTTTGACCTAATGCAAGAAGCGAAGAACATAAAGCTAAACCGAGTCTGGGAGCGACCAGTCTACCACTTCGCGAATAAGGGACATAACAGAATCTTGATTCAGGGGACCAAAGAGAACTGAGCAATCACCAGAAAAGAATTGGCAGAAAGACTTTTGTAAGCGAGAAGCACCGAGGATCACAAAGAAGACCTAACCCATCGGAATAGGAAATACATCCATTCATACATGCATACACGTCACATACACACATTTTTTGTTTTGTTTTTGTTCGCAGGTTTTGAAGAAAATGAAAAAGCGGTAAAGACAATCAGTTTCGGGAATGAATCCCAAGGTCGAGGCCCACATCATCAGCAGTTTCGGGAATGAATCGCAGGGTCGAGGCCCACTTTATCAGCAGTTTCGGGGAATGAATCCCAGGGTCGAGGCCCACACTATCAACAGTTTCGGGAATGAATCCCAGGGTCGAGGCCCACACTGTCAGCAGTTTCGGAAATGAATTCCAGGGTCGAGGCCCACGCTATCAGTAGTTTTGGGAATGAATCCCAGGGTCGAGGCCCACACTATCAGCAGTTTCGGGAATGAATCTCAGGGTCGAGGCCCACATTATCAGCAGCATCGGGAATGAATCCTAGGGTCGAGGCCCATAGTATCAGCAGCATCGGGAAATAATCCCAGGGTCGAGGCCCATATTATCAGCAGCATCGGGAATGAATCCCAAGGTCGAGGCCCATATTATCAACAGCATCGGGAATGAATCCCAGGGTCGAGCCCTACATTATCAGTAGTTCGGGAATGGATCCCAGGGCCGAGGCCCACTTTATCAGTAGTTCGGGAATTGATCCCAGGGTCGAGGCCCATATTATCAGCAGTTTCGTGAATGAATCCCAGGGTCGAGGCCCACACTATTAGCAGTTTTGGGAATGAATCCCAGGGTCGAGGCCCATATTATCAGCAGTTTCGGGAATGAATCCCAGGGTCGAGGCCCATATTATCAGCAGTTTTGGGAATGAATCCCAGGGTCGAGGCCCACACATTCAGCAGCTCGGGAACAAGACCCATAACTCAGTTCGAGAATAAGACCTACTCGGTGGTTCGGGAATAAGACCTAGGGGTCACAGCGCCTCGCCATCAATCTCGACAAGTAACGATTCGAAAATGAACCGCCATCTCAACAAGTAACGGTTCAGAAATGGACCATCACATCAGCGACGCCTCGAAAATGAGGTTTAGCATGCCGAGAATGGCGCTCCGGAAATGGAGCATGGTTCGGAAATGGACCACAAACTCAACTCAGTAACGGTTCGGAAATGGACCATCACATCAGCGACGCCTCGGAAATAAGGTTTAACATGCCGGGAATGGTGCTCTAGAAATGAAGCACGGTTCGGAAATGGACCACAATCTCAACTCAGTAACGGTTCAGAAATGGACCATCACATCAGCGACGCCTCGGAAATGAGGTTTAGCATGTCGGGAATGGCGCTCCGGAAATGGAGCACAGTTCGGAAATGGACCAGAATCTTAACTCAGTAACGGTTCGGAAATGGACCATCACATTAACGACGCCTCGGAAATGAGGTTTAGCATGCCGGGAATGGCACTCCGGAAATAGAGCACGGTTCGGAAATGGAACACAATCTCAAACGGTTTAGAAATGGACCACCATCACATCAGCGACGCCTCGAAAATGAGGTTTAGCATACCAGGAATGGCGCTCCGGAAATAGAGCACGATTCGGAAATGGATCATCTTATCAGTAACGGTTCGGAAATGGACCACCATCTCATCAGTAACGGTTCGGAAATGAACCACTTCAATTCAGTAACGGTTCGGAAATGGACCACCTCACAGTAACGGTTCGGGAATGGACCACCTCTTATTAGCTCAGTTTGGTAGTTATTCTTAGAGATCACAGTATCTTGCAGGGATGAATCTCAAGGGGTCGCAGCACCTCACCACCAGATCAACTCAGTTCGAAGCAACAGGTAAATCAAGCAGCAGCTGGCGAGCCAGATAAGTAAAAAATGCATACATAACTTTGATAGGATTGTCACTATCACACACTGCACAAGTCTCATCAAAGTGGGGGCGACTGTAGGCATTGTATTTTTGCATAAGACCCGATGATGAGCCTCATATGGAGGCACTACCCTTTAAGTTGCGGAAGTCGCAGGAAACGGATGTCGGAAGGGGAAATTCAAGAAATAAATAACTTGCCAGATTTAATTCGTTTGCTTAGCCTCGGGATTCGCTCGATTGGTCTCTGTTTTAACTGTTAGACTCGACCCAAGAACCTACATGCCCAAAGCCCAAAATCCAATCCAAAAATATTAAACACATGTCTAAATTAAATAAATCAAATCAAATCTCCTTCCTAAATTAAATAAATCAAATCAAATCACCTTCCTAAATTAAGTAAATCCATTTCCTAAACTAAAATAAATCACCTTCCTAAATTGAATAGATCATTTCCTTATAACAAACTAATTAAATATTTCACATTATAACACAATCTTTATTTCCTACCCATACAAGGAAAACCCTAACCCACTCTTATAAAAAGACACACAAACCAAACCTTAAGATTACTAGAGCTCGACAGTAACACAGTTCACAAACCCTAAAGCCTCTTCTTCCTCTCTCTCCCAACTCCACTCACTAACTCGGCAATGAAAACCCTAAACAGAATATTCTCTCTCTAAAACAACCATCTCCCTATGGAACAACAAACCCTCTGACCTTCCCTCACTCTTCTCTCTTCTCCATTGACAGCCTCTTCCCTCATTTTTCCCTTGGATCCATGTCAGCCCTCTCCCTCTCAAACAAGACAAACAATGCCCATACACAGCCCCTATAACCACGACAAACCAAAGCAATCTGCCCAACAGCCGATGACAACAACAAAGCTTCACGACCGATCATAAAACCAGACCTCATGCCACACACCCTCAACCAGTAAACCCTAGCATGCCTCCATCTCTCTCTCTCTCTCGGCATGAAAACCAGTCAACCCTAAACGAAAACCAGCATCTCCCTCTCTAAAAACCAAGAACACAAACAACTCTATCATCCCTTGACGCCCCCCTCTCTGATACCTCTCACCTCTTCTCCCTCCTCAAAAATTCTCGGCAAGCAGCAGCCATAAACACAAAAACAGCCCTCCACAAAATAGCAAAAAACTATATGCTATTTCTCTCTCGACTAAACAATAAACAACGAAAAACCCTAATAGGTAAATAGGTGCTCTCTCAAATCCCCCTCACAGCAGCCCCTAACCTAAACCGAACACCACACATAGACCCTACACTCCATGTACACAAGATACGCCACACTCACACACGTCGAAACCCTTCACACCAAAATCCAACGCACATACTGACGCACACGTGAGCACCGAAACAAAAGCCAACAAATAACCCTCTAACCGCAACCCTAAACTGCCGAACAAATCAAGACAAAACAGCCCCATGAACCGTTGAAACAGTGAGCAAACTGCACCCTTAAATCACCAAAAAAACAACCCCAAATTGCACCCCTGCACCACCGAAAATAGCCCCAAACTGCACCTTTAAATCACCGAAAACAGCCCCAAAATGGCACTCTTAAAACAGAGAAAACAGCAGCCCGAAACAGCGAAGGAAAATATTGAACCAGCAAATCAGAAAAATAGTGAAGCATTAACCCTTCCGGCGACGTCCCAAAGCACTCCCGAGAAGCGACTTAAAAGGTAAGACCTGAGGGCACCCTCTGTTATATTTTATTTTGTTATCCCGGACACGGCATGCTTGGTTGGACGTGGAAAATATCCAATCGGGTATGTGAAGTCCTACATTGAAAACGACCAAGTTATTTGGTCACATATTTATTATTTCCACATTTATCTATTTGATATGTTCATATAAGATTGCGTGCTCGCTTTTATTTTGTTTATTCCTATGTGTGCAAACTTATATATTAGTTAATCTTGCATGTGTATGTTGCGTAGACTTGGTTAGATTATTGCATAAATCTGTTCATTACAAGTGACATAAGTAAGAGACCATTCCGAACCCAACGGTTTGAGGTCTTCCCTTGCGAGGGGTGAGTGCGGCCTTAAATCATTTCCCAGTTCAAAATGGGTGGTGACTCTATTTTCTTTCTCCATTTTGGTCCCCCGTGGGCTACTTCGTACTTCCAACCGGGCCGCGAGCCCGGGACAGCGTCGCTGATTTCTGTGTCCTACACTATGCTCTGTACACAGAACTGATGGATCCTATCTTGATACGCATAGGATATCATGAGGATCAGTCCACACCCAACTAACAGCGGATGTCTGATCTTAATAGATCGGTGACGTGACTGCCATCAAAGTGTAGAGGATACCTCATACATCCACAACGGTACCTCAAGTCGAAGGATCACTATGCTCACTCAACTCGAGAAGATTCCTATTGACGTTGGTGTACCATCTATTATGAAATCTTCAATGATTTGTTCAGTGTTTATCCACTATAAACACCTACACATCTATACGATTCTCCCCAGACTCATGGTTCATTGGGATAGACCATCGGACCAAATCTCGATATACGACGTGTACTGGTCTCAGCGGATTTAACTAACCGACCCGTGCTAGTAAATCTTGACCAGGAACTTTATTTGATAATATACTTCTAGTAGTGTCACTTTCAATGTCAATTACAAACTACTTTGTAACTGCGCACTACAAAATATATTATCGGGTCTTTGTCTAATATATACATATCACTAAATCATATTTAATTTCAATCTAATCGTAATTAGATCAAATATGTATTTAAAAGTAAGAAGTACTACCATAAATAAATAATATTATGGAAAAAAGAATTGATCGTATTCATGAATCGAACATAAATACGATCCGGATTGGCACTCCGAGTACCAACCCTAACAATCCACGGTATCATATACACATCTAAATATGCATCACATGCACATGGTTCACAAGAGCTGACTTATCACTCAAGAGGTAGGGAACAACAAGTAAGTCCGCTATAACATATTGAGTTTGTCCAACAAACCCAGAACATTTCCTTTAAACATCATCATTCATATTTTGTATAACTTAAGTTATACATCAATATGACTCAGATGTAATATCAATATTGTGCTATCGCTACTGAATTGTCCAAGTATTTAAGGATCAAGTCCAAAATACTATGCAGAAAACCGCAAGCACAATACCAATATCAAAACTTCTAATTTATAAGGCCACATTATAACTTCATAAGTCAATACTTCATAAGTTACAACAAATTCCACTAATACAGTCGAATCAACCGTGACACTCCCACTGCATCTTTTCTGACTCTATATGACATAGATAATCTAATGTCATAATTAGACTCAAAACTAATCTGACCCTAATGGTTGTAGACTATAGTCCACATGAATATGAAACTCGTTCTTAATATCTCAAAGATAACAAAGAATATGTTTTTGACACATCCTATGGTCTATAGCGTATCAAAATAGTTCATAACAATTACGATTAAATTGATGTCTTTTAGTCGTATATAATATCGTATTCATTACGCCATCATCCTATGATGCATAAGATTGACTAGGAATTCTAATCAATTTCTCTTTCGACAAAATGAATCGCCCTTTACGAAAGATTAATACTATATACAAGAGACACACAAACTGTCAAACAATTATATTAATTGTCATAGAGTTAGTCATCTTGTGTCATATATTAGATCACATCTAATGCACAACTAATGGGAGTATCCCACAAGTCTCTTGTTTTATATCATATATAAAACTTTATATCAAATATAACAAAGACTACTCCCACTACTTTCACGGAGAAAAGAAGACTTAGGTAAATCTTTTACCTCATAAACATCTCATTATTACATTAATAATGATAATGTCATTAGGATATATAATACCAGAAAAACAATTTGTAGACTCCCACTAACCCTACTAACATATATGTATTTTCTATGCTTTGATAAAATCAGACAATCTGACTGTTATCAAAATTAGAAAACACAGATTTCCAGAAAGCTTATCTGAGTCTACAATAGGCTCTATAAGCTAGTATATCAAACTGTGATCTTAGCAGAATACAAACTCCAGGGCCATTCTAGAATGAACTCTTCAAACAAAGAAATCACAATGGATCTCTTATTCGAAGAAACCATTCAGGAACGCCACTTTGCATTCTTTAGCCAAAATATATAGTTTAATATCAACATTAACCAACAGATCTTTAATTGTTCAATTAGTGTGACTAGAGACAAGTTTCCTCAGGATCTACAATAGATTGCTGAGTGTAACTTTTCTCACTATCATACTATAAAGGTCAAACCTTTAATAAGCTCACATTGCTTTTAGTGCGCAAACCATTTGCACAATTTATGAACGATTCACAACGAAAGTTCAATCAAGTTCAAAACTTGATCACAGTAAGCTTTGAACAATCTTAAATCTATGATTCAATGCTAATTTCCAAAATCGATATCAAATATCGCTCCCACTTTAAGTTATAGGAAAATTTTCTTTGATACGAAAACAACAGAATAATTTAGTATCAAATACTTCGTACATGATTCTGATATCTTATTGGACTTATATGGAAGCTGTCTAGAGTCTTTCATCTTATTAATTATATAGTTCCATTTATAGTTTATCACTCTCACATTCGACTTTAATAAGTCAAGTCTTTTCTACAATGGTCAACATCTGATGTTACACACCAAGTAATAAAACAGTTTTATTACTCGAGATCGTAGAAAAGATAATTCATCAAATAAAATACAATATTCTATTAAATGGAATAAATGATAAACTTTTGCTTATACCTTCGAGGCTCAAGTACTTTCAATTATATAATTGTTATTCAAAAGAAAGATTCAAATCTCAAACTTTTCAAGATTCGAATTTTCTACCTATACATATCATATACGTAACTGTAGAAACTAATGGAACCTTAATTAAAATGATGAATTAAAGTTACTGGAGCATATCCCCAAGAGGATTGAAACTAATTCGGTAACACTCAATATCAAACGAATCAAATCATATAAGATTCGATTTCTCATACTGACCAATTCTATCACGATGGAATCGTAGAAGATTAATATTGAGTAAGAATCATATTCATTGAATAACCTTAGAACTAATAGCCATAAATTCATATGTTTGATCATATCAAACATCTTTGAATAATTCAAAGACTCACGATGAATTTTAAAGATATAGTTTTTCAAAACTTCAAATAGAATATCTTTGAACTAGTCAAAATATTCTATTCGCGTTTCATTAGAAACATATTAAAATTTCTTGAACCATTCAAGACGTTCAATATGTGTTCTTTTAGAAACACGTAACTAAGTCATGACAACTCATTAACTAAGTTACGAAGTAAAGAAAACTATCTAAGGCAATTTCTAATTCATGAAACTACATACATCTAATATAGTTTAATAATTTGTGGTCCAATGACGATCATTGGTTAAATGAGATTTAATCACTTCCTGAATACAATATTCATTAAATGGATTAGGATATGTGGTGTGATCGCGTATCATACCATCATTTACCATACAACATAAGCATCTAATACTTATGTGATAAAATCTCATAAAGCACTGTTCCAAGTTATTTAGTTAACCGAATATTTTTCTTAATGTTTATCTCTACATCAATGACATTACTAGTCGTTAAAAATATGTAATAACTATTTATAAAGAACAAGTAACTATCCAATAATCACAAGTTCTGTTATCGAATATCAAAACAATCATTAAACAATATTTTAAATAAATAGACGGGAGATCCGATATCCAATACCTACAGTTGTCGTATTGTGAAAATCAATATTTCATATACACAACTATACGCATCTCCTTTCTTTAACTTTATAATTTGCCTTCAAATATTCACAATAATTGGAAATAATTGATTAGCAAACTGTGTCAGACACATTACCTCTAAAGGTCACTAAAGCCAAGAAACGTCATTATCAGATAAATAAATACCTAATGGGAATTCTTAATGCCAGTCAAGAATCTTGAGACATGAACTAATTCACGTCAATTCTGACTGCATAAGAAACTATTCTCTCAAGACTATTATATCCTAAAACGGATATCTATTTAGATTATCTATCGTGACTTAGAAACTAAATCACTAACCATCTTGATTTTTCAAGAAAATCGGAACAACAGTTACATATGGTTTTAACTAATCTAACAATATCCAAACCTACTCTAAATCTAGAACCTATTCTAGAAATATGCAACCATAAGGAAAGTCAGAAAACATATACAAATAATATACATGCAGTGGATTAGAAGTTTTAATTCTATCAACACAATAGAATAAAGGAAACATAAGAAATAATTTTCATAATATTACACATTGCTTTAGTTATGGAATTTTTAACCAAGCAATGCCTCCTACTATTTTACGTAATAGCGTAATCCCCAACGGAAAATGGGAATTCAATGATTAAATTGAATTCCATAGTGAGAGGTGGACCCCATTAATATATTTCGACTCACAGCTTTCACAAGTTCTCGCCTACATATATTCATTAGGTAGACAACTCATTGTCAATCACTCACTAGTGACTCCTAGGTTCATGTCCTGGTCGTTTCTCATTGTAAAAGCTTTGGCACGTTCACAAGAAGGCGTACCAAGGTTAAACTTGTAAATGATAAATTCAAGATACTTCCGTAGTCCTTACAGCTTTGGCACGTTTAGGATTTCCGCTTTCGTTTGAATTATCTAGTATCACATATACATACGATATGGATAAATTTCTATCAACTACACTCTCACTACTTTGGTGCTTTCTCGGATGCAGTCATAGAACAGATATTTAAAAATCATATTGAAAAGACGGACCAAGAAATATGCATCCAATACATATTACTTTAAAACCTTATTAATTAGGGATTTTCCGCAAAGATGTTACGTATTTAATTTAATCAAATTAAATAAATACAACCATGCATAAAGTAAGAAAAAATTAAACATTGAATTTAAAGGCATATTCATATCATGTGTTGAGGTTCAGAGATTCTCTGATACTAATTTTGTTGGGGTTTTAGGCAAAATATCCGGGTTAAGCAACGGAATGCGGGAAAATCAAATTTTCTCATTTCTTTAATTTTTATTGGGTAATTAAAATAAAATTATTCATTTTAATCACTCAATACTCAAAAACAGAAACATTTAACCCAGAAAATCATAATTTAAGTAAATTACCATAAGACCCCAAAACTTTCTATTTTCATCATTTTAGTCCTGGATTGTTCAAAACAAGCTTAGGTGATTTCCAATAACAACTAAAATGATTTGTACATCAAATATACATGAAAAATAGAATTCTGAAAATTTTTCCAGATTTTTAAGTAATTATGGAAATGCCCCAAAACTTTGCATTTTGATTATTTTAGTCCTAATTTGTCAAATACATAATTAGGTGATTTCAAATCACTACCAAAATAATCTATACATGTATTATACAAGAAAATACAAATTACAATTCAAGAAACTAATTTTTCCTAAATTTTTGAGAGGTCCCTCAACTTTCCAAGAATTTCACTTTAGTCCAAATTGGTTCAAAACCATTCAAGATCAAGTCCAATCAACACCAAAATTAATATGCATCATATATACATCATTAATTAACGCATATATGAAAAGCCCCAAATTTGGAGAGGGTTATGAACCCTAATTTCTCAAAATTGTCCAATTGGCCCATTAACACCAAAATTAATAAAATTGAACACTTTAATTTAATCCTTACTACACCAAACAAGTCTCACCACCATGAAACAACTCAAGAATAATTTTAGGTCATTTATGAGTGGCTAAACAACTCTAGAATGGCTACCAAATCATCTAATGATTAAAAGTGTGCTTATTAACCATTAATAAGCAAACTTTGTTTATATACATGCTTATATATAACATCCAAGCTTCCAAACATCTTATTACAACACAAGAGTCTATAGAAACATGTACACTTCATATGTTATAGCTAGCTTAGCATCAAGTCACTCAAATGAAAAATAAACCCTTATATACTATGGTTACTTAGCCGGTTTTACATTATTGGACTTAGTTTTCGCTTATATGGTCGGTTTAGGTGCTAACCTTGTTACCGCCTGCATGGTCGGTTTATACGATTTTGTTACCGCCTATATGGTCGGTTGGACTTTGGACAAATGACATTCACTGCATATATGGTCGGTTTTAATATAATTAATTCAAGAAATGATTAAATCTATATTTGAAGTATTAAAAGTGAAACCCCTAGCTCCAACATTTTCTTTTATTGCTGTAATTTGCTTTACTTTTTAATTTTCTGTTATGTTATTCTGTTTAACTATGCATTTTGTAATTTTAGGTATGTTTTGTAACTAAACATATTATCTAGGGTTGTGATGAATTCCAATACCACTGGTTTATAAGTTGGTTATTTTGTGTTTGAGGTGATATACTGGTTTATTTATTGAGTCTTAGTCTTAATACTTCTTATTAACTGGACACTAATAAGATTGATTTGGTAAATTTAAAATGAACTTTAGAAAGGGATTTTAGGTTTCAGCCTTAGACTCAATAGCTCGCGATCTCACCTTAGGATAAATTTCCCTTAAGGTAGATTTCCTTCCAGGATAGACATATACCTGTCGGGCGTGGGTAGCAACAATTGGAACTTTTTCTTAATGAATTCAGAGTTTATTGGTTAACATAGACATATAGTTAATTGAGTTAATTTGGGTGTTTGCATCTGACCATGGACAGAGGATTTTACATATTTTCCTGTTCCAGGTTAATAAACCAATATATTGCACAAACAAGAGATAATCACTTCATCTTTAAAAGATATTGGAAGGATTCAAAACCCTATATAACTTTATAATATTGAATTTTCCTTTAAATTACTTTCGCACTGTTTTATTTACTTATTTTAGATAAAAATCACCATCCAACCAACAATCAAATCAATTAGATACTCGTAGATATTTAGCATCATAAATTGATAGCTTAGGTATAAAGTCCTCGTGGGATCGATACATTTTATACTACTTGAGCGATACGTGCGCTTGCATTATGTGTGTGTTTATACACCGGTCAACATACTCTTTCATGAAATAATTAACGCCTTAAGTGTGTAAAAATAAGTCTGATATGAAAAATAACATAATGAAAATCAACTTAAAAGGATAATGTCCATTCACAGATTTAGAATCCCGCTTGTATCTCTTCATTTTTCGAAGGAATTGTGGTTTCTGCAATGATCTATAATTGGTAACTTAATCAGAACACAAGTTGTGGAATATGCTTTGAAGCAATTATCACTACATAACATACTATGTTTGTGACATGATAAATTATGTGCAAAAGAGTCGATACGAGACCCTAAGGATGGCCTCTAACATCCTGAGATGAAATTGAAAAGGCTAAACTAATTCTGAGAATTTGGCCTCACATCGCGACACGGGCTCTTTGGCGTCGTCACACGCATTAATTCATAGCCGAGGCAGAGCCTCTATTTCCTCAACGTCGCGATGCGACGTCCTTAGCGTCGCAATGCAGCCCTGTGTGAGTTCGAGGCAGAGAGCCTCTGCTTAGCACGCGTCGCGATGCAGGGAACATAGCATTGCGACGGAACTTTAAATTCGGGGTTAGTTCACCCTCTTCAATTACATGGCCCCAAGGTATCCTAACTCCAACACTTCAATACTATCACCTAAATAATTTCTCAAATCTTCAACATTGCTCAAAATTTATCTTATCTCATCAACCCAACACAACCCATCATTTAGAATCATTAAATCCTCAAGCGTAAATTTCTCAATATATACTTACACATATATGTTGGACAATTATGACCCATAGCATCATTATTTGTAAAAGACATTGTGGTTTTTGTACAAATTAACTTTGTGACAAAGGAAATTGCCATTTTATCATTTTGTAATTAGATTACTTGAATATATAAATGATAAAAGTCCTTATGATTAGTTCCAGATTAATAAGATATGAGACAGTATCAATCCACTAAAGGTTTAATCATTAAATATCCCTAGTCATAGTATTATCGAGACTGGACATCGATAATGCGAAATAGACTAGTGTTACACTTATGCGCGTTATGGAAGTGTAACGACATAGTTCTCATATATTTGGGTATTGGATACTCATGCAAGTGTAATAGGAGGTTCTGTTTACCGATGGTACGGAAACAGTTTCGCTCTGGATAGACCCATCGGAATCTCATTGGTAGTATAACTATCTGTCTATGGGAATCCGAATCAGGGTAGGTGTATTTGGTCTTAACCTGAGACTTGCATCGCTAATACTTGCGACAATCAATACGCTTTGGTTTTGGTCGTCCGGGGCTTTAACAGGTTCTGTGTACGCCTCTTCTGGGTTTATTGAGAATCGTAGTGTATTGGGTGTGATGTCAAGATGGAAGTATCACTTCAGTCATATGGAGATGATGATCACGCATGGATACATAACTGGTACTCTATTATGTTGCAACTATCGGGATAATATGACAAGGTCATGATTATCCGATTAACGAGACTAGTTACTAGTGATCCGATATATGCTTCTTACGGGGCAGACACAATTCCAGACCCAGGCCTAGCATGTGACTTCTGATACTGGATCGTAATACACAATACTTAGTATACTATGCCTGGTATAGATTATGTATTCCTTAAAAGAATATTTCTGGATAATTGGGTAGGCACAACGTTTTGTAGAAGCCAACCATGTCTTGTAAATCGGTAAGAACGTGGTACGGGGTACGCACGTATTCGGATAGTCTGATGATCGGATTTATTACCACATATCCAGGAATCTCATGGGTCACTTCCCAAAGATTCACCAATGATGTTTGACTCGAACAAAATTAATCTGGGATTAGAGAGAAAATTAATCTAGGATTAATTACGGTAAGAATTTATCTGGGATAAAATTCGCAAAGAAGAGAGAGAACGATTAATTTGGAATTAATCGATTAAATAATATATTCGATATATTAATTGAAATTAGATTTCAACACGGATTTAAAATTGGATTTTAATTCGGGCGAACGAATTAATTTAGAATTAATTTGTAAGCGACTTTAATAATAATGTCGCAACGAAAAATTCGTTAATTCGGAATTAAACGAACCCAGACCCGAGCAAAATTGCGTGTTTGATTGTTCGACTTAAATTCGTAATTTACAAGTGGTGGGACCCAATTTACTTACATCAACTAGTTTGACTTGTGATGGAAGTGGTTGGTGATTAAATCAAATCTTGGTTGGCTTGTTTTACACACCAACACCAACCAACACACTTTGATTATTTTATTTAATTTGGAATGACATATACCTAATTCGATTTTGGTAAATGGATTAGATTTCAGAAATCAAATACAAGATAAAAAAAAATTTCTCTCCTCTCTCCCTCTTGTGCTGTGAACTCCATCTCTCATCTTTGAAGTTTTGCTTCAAAATTTCTTCTTGCTAGCACATTCAAGGAGTCAACCAAGGTGTTAGGGAAACTATTCCCAAGAGTTTGGAACATAATGAGAAGCTTGGAGCTCTTCAACAACACAAAAAGTTTTGAACTTCATACATCCATCCAACCGAGCAATGTAAGTTTTTCCGCAACTTTTTTTAGTATTCACACGAATCATGACTTAGAAGATCCTTTGCATGTTCTAGGAACCCCAAGAATATAAACCTCATTCAATGCTAATATTATCATAACACTTATCAAAATACATGCCAACAACTTATTAATGCCAAATCTAACAATTCCCATGGCTAGGGTATGCTATATGCGAAATGAGGCTTTCTTTTTTCGAGATTAAAACTGAAAAATGAGGAGAGGAAAAGATAAAGGAAACTTACTAAGCTTGGAAACTTGCTATGACGGATCAAAATACTCTTGAATTGAAGTTAATGTGAGAAAAGAAAAATCCATTCATCTCATTTTACTCTTACGCTTTTGGTGTGTGAAGGAGAGAGTGAATATGGAGCTCTTTATAGACAAAGTGAGGCTGATTTTGTGATGGAATAAGTGGTTTGTATTGTGCCACCTCACATTTTTTCTAGTATATTCCCAAAATTACTATAGCAGTCACAGATTTTATGATTTTTGACCTATTTTGGGTTTGAATTTGGAAAAATGTTCAACGCTAATATTGTAGCTCTCGGTCTAAGCTTTCCGAAGATATAACATTCATAAAAATCAGAGATTGTATAAAAAAGGTATGGCTCGATTACTAAAGGCTGTTTGGAATGAGTCATAAGCTAAGTTTCGTGTCAAATTTCAAGGGATTTACCTAATATCCCAAATGCCATTTTATGAGCACGTACTTGCTCAAACATAATTCATATAAAGTATTATGCTTCTGTACTATAATATTCATCAGACTATGGTAACGTGCAAGTCACCAGGGTCACCAGATGTTACAAATCCTCCCCATTAAATAGGATTCATCCTCGAATCCTTTTTAAAACTGGAATTCTAGAGTCTGCCTAGATCTAAAATTCTTGATACTGAACATCTTATCACAAGTTACATGTGTCACATGCTATTTCTTAGGTCACCAACTTTTAACCGTCTACACACTCATTCACTACTTTATTCCATCAATTTAGCATTACCTAGAGGGTACTCTATTCTGTCTGCATGGACTGATATTTTACTATAACTATATCACATTACCTGGGTTCACTATGAGTTAGCAACCATGACCTTTATCAAACTGATCGTTCATTCTTAAGCTCATAAGTATACATTACTCTTCTTCTTATCCTAATATCTATTTCATGCATGATACTTATTGAATTCTTGATTGAGTGGCAATTCCTTGTTCTTGCCTCGTAAGAGTTCTACCGAATACTTAATACTACTATCAAGCGACAACTATTGTTATGCCTTATAGTAATTTTATTCTTAGACTTCTAGCTATGACCAACCTTACTGTCTCCATTTGGTTCTTCCTAACAGGTACTTTCGAACTTTTCTAGAAATACTATCATTCTTTCATGGTTAAGCCTTTTTGCATGTACTGATTCCACTCCGATGCAAGTATATATAAAAGAATAATCTCTTGTATTTCCCTTAGCGTTGCTTACACATCATAAACCAGTATTCATCTTCATAATTTGACTATATAACTCTCTATTTTGTCACTAAGCTTCAACTGCTTAAGGTTATATTCTTGCAAGTTCTCACATTTCGACTATTTGTGGGGCTTAGCACTTCATAATATAAGGTCTGATTCTTCTTGTAGCTCTTGCTCACTAGTGTTATCTACTGAATGTATTTATACTAAGGAGATCAATTCTGGGTAGTTTCTTTGGGATCCTTCTCAATTGGCTTATAACTTTGAAGCAATGTTCTCAGGCTGAGGTTAACTGTATGTATACTTTTGTTTGAACTATATCCATGTTTTGACGTCGTCGCTGGCGGTTCGGTTTTAACTATAGTTCATACTCTATCTGTATTATTACTTTTGTTGTCACTATAATTTCGGTTACGACGTTTTACACCTACTTGTTTTCCATACCTAGTTGCATTCTGAGATCTCTCATTTTTCTTATTGCTCCCATAGTCTTACTTTATCAAGTGGCAGTAATTGGATATATGCAAATATATACAAGTTCATAAATCCCATGTTTATCTGACGACCGTTTACATGTGAAATACTTTATAACTTTCGCACTGTACTGCATGTAACTTTGTAGTAAACTTATCTTCTCGATTCCATATTACACTACACATCTACCAAACCACCCATACACGTGGCTATCTAGTTGACTTATCTATGGCTGATTACTTCATCTTGATTAAGTGAACTAGAATGTTATAGAACTTTACTTTCATTTCAATACTGAGAAATCTTGTTATTATGTTCTTCTATCATTACTTACTCAATATTCTCTCCTATTTTCACCGAACCTCGACCATTCCTCTTCTAAACCTTGACTTATTGACCTTCTTAACTTCTCTTCTGATCCCCTTCTATACCCGGAAGTTTCGTGATCTATGTCTCTGTTTCCTTACCAGAAGGATATCATCTCTACACATCTATAGCCATGTCTAACGTTATTCTTTTATGTCCCCGTCACTATTAAACTAGTACTTTATCTCTTCATCGCTTCATCTATACAAATTTTCTTTTAAATCTCTCACTTAGGGCTATTTTCCTCTTCCATTTTGCTCTTGTACTATATTCAAATGCTTTATGTTTCATTCTCCTTTCACTACATATACACTTATTTTTTTAAAAAGAATCTCGAGGCGAACATCGAGGTCCATCTTTGTTGCTGTTGTCTGACGAGGGCTGGGAAGGTGGGGCTTGTCCTGTAGTTTTCTAGTTATGGTGTTCTCACTAATTACCCATGTTGTGGTTGCACGTGCTGCTTATCCATGAGCTTAAGACTCTCTTATCTGCATATCTGGTGTTACCTCCCAGACTTAGGTACTTCTGCTAAAACCATCTGAATTATCTCTTCCAGTTTTACTCATAATTTACCTTTGGCTATGAGTCATTCTACCTCCTACTAAGAACCTCCATAAGGTTCATGCTCTCTCAAACTCCTACCGTACTCCACTGTAGCCTGTTACTTGACTTTCCTCCTTATCTCAGTTTCTTGAATCTCTTAAGTCCATAATTCCTTGGAAACTCCATATATTAATACATGTTTGGCATCGCTACCAATTCTTTGGCTTGGATACTACACTTTACTAATCTTGTATAAGTTGGGTTTCTTACTTCTGTGTTGCTATACGTTGCTTATTTTGATTCCTTGTCTATCCCATGGAATTTTGTTGTAAAATTGAAGTAAGCTAGAACTTAAGGAGTCAAAGGAAGGTGATAGGGAGACCCACCCATGAGTTTGGAACAACAAAGAGGGCTTGGAGCTTCCATCTTCAAAGAAAAGTTTTCAAATTCATCCAAACCAATGTAAGTATTCCGCAACTTCCTTTGGTAAAATTCACACACGAATCACTCTTAGAGATCATTGGCATGTTCTAGGAACACTAACAGTAAACTTAAAATGAACTTGGAAAATGGATTTTATGTTTCAGCATTTGATTCAATATCTCACAATCTCACTTTAGGGGATATTTCCTTCCAGGATATAAATATACCTGTCGGGCGTGGGTAGCCACAATTGGAACTTGAACTTAATGAATTCGGGTAACTTAGTTAACATAGGAATATAGTTAATTGGGTTACTTTGGGTGTTTTCATCTGACCATCGGAAGAGACTTTTGCATATCTTCATGTTCCAGGTTAACTACTACTACTGAATTATTCACATATATAAGAGATCAATTCATCATTAGAATAATTTAAGTCCTCGTGGGATCGATATTTTTATACTACTTGAGCGATACGTGCGCTTGCGTTACGTGTGTGATTTCACCAACAAGTTTTTGGCGCCGTTGCCGGGGACTTATTTTTCTTATGTTATTAATTTTGAGGTTATTTATTTTACTTGTATCTATTTTTTTTTTCATTATCTTTAATTTTTTTTTTTATTTCTTTTTTTCAGATGGTTGAAAATGGATCATTATTGGGCAATGGAAGCATTAAGAGCTTTAAGAGGTGAAGATACATCCCATATCAGGGAGCAGCAGTCTGATTTTCTGAGGCCTGTTGTCCAGCCTAACAGCTATTAGTGGATGTCAGAGCCAATCAACACAATATTTGCTCAACCATTTCAGAACGTAATGATTAGATATGAGATATGTGATGATAACTACCTGAGCGATCATGCATGTACCAGTATAACTCAGGGTGGTAGAATTATCAGAATCAATCTTGGTATGTCAATGAAGAACCAGCATATTTCACTGAACCATATTCTCCATCTTATCCACCATCAATTGGAAGGATGATTCCCTAGGCTTCAAAAGATATAAGGGAAGGGGTATAACCTTTAGGAGGGATACACCCCAAACCAAAAGGTACCCTTTCATGCCTATATAAAGAGGCATTGGGGGTTCATTCTAGGAAATCTCTACCTTCGCCCAAAAGGACAGTGAGACCCCCTACCAAGCATGAGAGAGGTATAAGGACAAGCTAGCTAGCTGTCCCCACCATGGCTATGATAGTTGGCTCCTAATAAGCTACTTATATGATGGACTGACCCATAGAGAGCGCCAATTCATGGAAACAATGTGCAATGTAGAGTTTATTTGCAAAGACCCTGATGAGGCACTAGAGTACCTAGATGAATTAGCGGAAAAGTCTCACATATGGACCGTGCCAAGCGCCGTAGATAGCACTGCTAGGACACACCATACTTCTTATAGTATAAGCATATACCACCTTAGAGAAGAAGATAACCTTAAGGCACAGGTCGAGCTATTAACCAGAGAGATAGGAGCCCTAAAAGCCAATGATAGCAAAACCATGCATGTAGTAGCCAATTTAGAAGAGTGTCCCGCAAATGGTGAGATTGGGGGAAACATATAAGGACCAATACAATGCATTAGGAACATATAGGAAGCCCTACACACCGTACTCAGATACCTATAACCCTAGGTGGAGGAACCATCCTAACTTTAGTTGGAGATAAGAGTCTCAGCAACCAACTCAACCACCACAACCTAGAGGTTATAGTACTCCCCAATATCACACACCTGCAAACCTTAGGAACTCCTATGCAAATATTTATGGAGGCCCAGAATAGGACTAATCAGAGGTGGAGTCAATGATAGCCCAATTAGTTGAGGAAAACAAGGAGATTAGAAGCCAAGTTTCTAAGTTGACTAATGCCCTAAGAGTGACAGAGCCAGGAAAATTCCCTTCTCAGGCTCAACCCAATCCACAGGGGCAACACATAGCACAGGCTGAACATGAGGGAGCCAATGTAAAGGCTGTAAATGCCATCATCACTAGGAGTGGTAAAGAAGTAGGGATACATGACACTTCCGATATTGTAGGTTCTACTAAGGACAAAGATGTAGATACCCCTCAGGAGGGTCAAATGACACCCACCCAAGTGAGAGTACCCTTCCCTCAAGCCCTTAGGCCCACTACCAGAACTGTAGACCCAAACGGTGAGATCCTAGAGCATCTCAAGCAAGTGAAAATTAACCTTCCATTGCTATGTGTGATCAAACAAGTCCCCACATATGCAAAGGTTTTAAAGGATCTCTGCACCGTGAAGAGGAAACAGCATGTAAAAAAGACTGCATTCCTTACGGAACAAGCAAGTGTAGTGATTGAGCAAAAGGCCCCGCCAAAATATAAAGATCTGGGTTGTCCCACTATCACTTGCCACATTGGCACATATGAATTCGGCCAGACATTACTAGATTTAGGCGCGAGTGTTAACCTCATGCCTTATTCCACCTACATACGTTGGGTCTAGGAGAAATTAAGCCTACATCAGTAATTTTCCAGCTAGCTGATCGTTTGTCAGAACTCCACGAGGAGTGGTTGAAGATGTTTTACTCCAAGTCGATAAGTTTTACTACTCGGTAGATTTCCTGATTCTCGATACCCAGTCCGTAGTCAATTCTGAATCCAAAATTCCACTGATCTTGAGTAGACCTTTCCTTGCCACAACAAATGCCTTCTCATTAACTGTAGAAATGGCCTCATGAAATTCTCATTTGGGAATATGACACTGCAAGTAAACATTTTTCATGTTGGGAAACAACCACAAGATGACGATGAATGTCATCAGACATACCCGATTGACGCGCTTGCGCCAAAACCCCACATGATTCTCACCCTCCTGATCATCTTCACCCTCACTCAGATGTTTTTAGATGTTCTTGACCTACCTGAAATTCTTGAGATCTCTAATGGTTGTTCCATTTCGCAAAAGCATGGAACAAGAGTATGGCAGCCACAGTTCGAAGCTTTGCTAAGGGAAAGAGAGAAGCCGAAGCCTTCTGCAGTAGAAACCCTAAAAGTTGAACTAAAGGCACTAGCAGAATGGCTTCAGTATGCGTTTCTTGGGCCATGTGACACCTTTCCCGTCATCATCTCATCAGAGCTGAATGCATCACAAAGGGAGCAATTACTTGACATGTTAAATGAGCATAAATCGGCACTTGGCTGGACCATCGGAGACATTAAAGGTATCAGCCCTTGATTTGCTCTCACAAGATTCACCTAGAAGAGGGAGTTGTGCCTCGTAGAGACCCTCAACATAGACTAAACCCCACTATAAAGGAAGTAGTAAGAAATTAAGTGATTAAGTTATTAGATGCGGGTATTATATATCCAATTACTGATAGTAAATGGGTTAGTCCTACGCAGGTTGTCCCTAAAAAGTCGGGAGTTACTGTAGTGAAAAATGAGGCATGAGAACTGGTTCCTACCAAGGTAGTCACAGGTTGGCGTATGTGCATAGACTACAGGAAGTTGAATGCTGCCACCCGAAAGGACCACTTCTCGCTTCTTTTTACCAGATTCCGAGTTCTCGAGCGGGTAGCAGGACATCCATTCTACTGCTTCCTAGATGGATACTCGGGG
Organism: Zanthoxylum bungeanum; assembly: GCA_019454045.1. Taxonomy (NCBI): domain Eukaryota; kingdom Viridiplantae; phylum Streptophyta; class Magnoliopsida; order Sapindales; family Rutaceae; genus Zanthoxylum; species Zanthoxylum bungeanum. The sequence goes on from SKCR01050497.1 coordinate 31,693, forward strand.
TACTACCAAATTGAGATCTCCTTGGAAGATCAGGAGAAGAACACTTTCACCTGCCCATTTGGCACTTATGCTTTTCATCCCATGCCATTCAGTTTATATAATGCTCCTGACACTTTTCAGAGATGCATGCTGAGCATTTTTAGTGACATGATTGAGAAGTGCATGGAAGTATTTATGGATGACTTAACCGTGTTTGGAAATTCCTTTGATACATGCCTACTTAATCTTAAAGCCGTGTTAAGTCGCAGTCAGGAAAAATGTCTCGTTCTAAACTGGGAAAAATGTCACTTCATGGTCCCTTCGGGAATTGTTCTAGCTTTAACAAATTCCGTGCATATCTTATTAGTTCTCCCATCACTGTGTTCACCAATCATGCAGCCCCTTAAGTACCTTCTTTCGAAGAAAGATGCTAAGGCAAGGTTGATTAGGTGGATCCTATTGTTACGGGAATTTGATCTAATAATAAAGGATAAAAAGGGTGTTGAAAATGTGGTGGCGGATCATTTATCTCGCTTGGAGTTTAACGACTCTGCTGACGGCCCACCAATTCGTGATGACTTCCCTGATGAACATCTTTTTACGGTCACACGAGCATCATGGTATGCACACATTGTCAACTATTTAGTTTCCGGTGAGTGTCTGTCCACTTGGAGTTCACAGGATAAACGTAAATTCTTGGTCGAGGTACATAATTTTTATTAGGATGACCCCTACTTATTTAAATACTACCCCGACCAGATATTGCGATGTTACATTCCTGAAGATGAAGTTCTCATTGTACTTACCTTTTATCATTCCCATTCATGCGGAGGCCATTTCTCAGTAAAGAAAACTACTGTAAAAATTCTGCAGTGTGGTTTTTATTGGCCCACTCTGTTTAAGGATACAAATGGGTTTTGCCATTCCTGTGAAAGGTGTCATAAATTAGGTGCTCTGTCTCGTCGTCATATGATGCCTCTTAACCCTATTCTTATCATTGAATTATTTGATTGTTGGGGCATTGACTTTATGGGAACTTTTCCACCTTCTTTTGGCTACCTATACATCCTACTCACAGTTGATTATGTATCAAAATGGGTTGAGGTAGTGGCATATCGAGCCAATGACAATACTACAGTAGTTAAGTTCTTGAAGGAACATGTATTGTCACAGTTTGGCACCCCACGTGTCATCATTAGTGATCAAGGGACACACTTCTACAACCGATCATTTGAAGCCTGATGCACAGGTATGGTGTGGTGCATAAGATTTCTACTGCTTATCACCCGCAGAAAAATGGACAGGTAGAATTAGCTAACAGGGAGATAAAATAGATACTAGAGAAAATGGTAAACCCTGACCGCGAGGATTGGTCTCTACGACTACCAGATGCACTTTGGGCATACCGTACTGCTTATAAATCCCCACTTGGGATGTCTTCTTATAGGCTTTTTTTTGGAAAGGCGTGTCATTTACCTGTTGAGTTAGAACATAGAGCTTATTAGGCCATTTAAACTCTTACTTTAATTTAGTACTGCAGGTTCACAAAGGCAATTACAGCTTTTGGAACTTGAAGAATTACGGAATGATGCCTATGACAACTCCCGCATCTACAAAGCCAGATGAAAGCTTCCCATGACAAGTACATAATGAGGAAGAATTTTGAGCCTAACCAAAAGGTGTAATTCATGATTCCAGACTCTATCTTCACCCAGGCAAGCTGCGATCCAGGTGGACGGGACCTTTCATTATGAAACAGTTGTTTTTCCCCAATGAGCTGTTGAAGTAGAAGATCCCAAGGACGGCAGAGTGTTTAAAGTTAATGGACAGCGGTTGATACCATTCCTGGACAATCCGATTCCTGTAGCAGAGGATGCCCCTCTTGCTGATCCTACCTATACAGATTGAGTTTTCTTTTTTCCCATTGTTGTAAATTATTTATTTTCTAGTTGTTTTTATTTTTTCTTCTTTCCTCCTTTTATTTTGTTTCATTTTTGTTTCTTTTGTAGGATAACTCAATATTTCATCCAGGTTCACCACCTCTCTAATTAGGTGAACTCCTTCATTGTTTTCTGCCTTCTCTATTGTTACAATGAGGACAATGTTTCATCTAGGTTGGGGGGGGGGGTATTATCATGTGTTTCACCTGGATGTGTATGTGTTGTTCATGTTATTCTTTTTTCTTAAAAAAATAATTAAAATTTGTTTTGTTTGTTTTTAGTCCTTAATACTTAGACATAAGTCCAATGATGACATTGTTTATTTTAGGGTGAAATTTTAGAAGAGCTAAGTTCCTGATGCATTTTTATCTAATGCTTTGAGTAGTTTATCTATGTTAGACTCGTAGACACTTAATTATAGGTTTTTAACAGTGAAAGCCTGAGTGGTTAGCAAAGTGACTAGTTGAAGAAGTTTGCATGTCGATGAATGACCATTTTCTTAGATGTCTATCATGATTTGCTTGTGTTATGATGTGTGGTATGATTGAAAATGAAAAGAAAAAGTCTCTAAAAAAATGAAACCACATATAACCATAAGCGTGAAGCTACCCATGGGCGAGTATTAGGACCACCATGAGGAGAAATGCTACCTTAAAGGGTAGGTGTGTTAAAACAAAGTTCAAAAAGAACAAAATAATGAAAAAAATGAGACAAGCAAGAAAAAAGAAAAGAAAATCATACCATATTGAGCACATAAAAGCAATTACAGAGCTTAATTGAGATATCTAGTTGGTTTGACCCATCTATCCCAATTTTTAAACAAAATCATTGAGTTGGCTTACCTAGGAATAAAGTTGTGAACGAACCTTTACACACACTGTGAGTTTGGCCTAGATAATTTATTCAAAGACTTGGATTTGGGTTACATCGAGTACTTTGAAGGTTCTCTTGTTTCATTACTAGGCATTCTTTGAGGAAAAAATTATGTAAAACTATTGGGACTATTGTGTTTTGTAATTTTCGTTTTGCATGTTTGTTTTCGTTTAAATGACGTTTGTGGGTGTCGTCGCTGTAAGCCCTCAAGAGACTTTAACTCGTCCACTAGGGACACCTAGAGGTTTAAAGGCTTGGTGCATATGCTAAATGCAATCGTGATCCCTACGAAAGTGGCCTAGGTAGTGTTTATTTATTTTGTTTAGTTTTTATTTTATTTTGCGCTTGAATTGCTAGGGACTAGCAATAAGCTAGTTGGGGGTTGTGATAAGTGCACGAAAGTGTACTTTGAACCACGCTAACTCAGTGTAGTTGATATGTTCTTAATCTTAATTAGAGTTCATTTTGTGCTTTGTTATTAGGAGCAATGGATGATGAAGAATGGAGCAAAAAGACATATTTCGGAGCCTAACAGACGCATCAGACGCGCGTGGGAGCATCGGAGACGTGAGGCAGCAACCAGTGAAGTAAAACACACTGGCGCCGCGGCGCCCATGTCTTGGCGCTGCGGCACCTCACGCTGAAACACGCCCAAGCCAAAATGCTGAGAGTTCGGCGCTGTGGTGCCCATCCCGTAGCATCGCGGTGCCCAGAAAATCCAGAAAACCCTATTTTTACCGTCTCTGATGCGCATAAGGGTTCCAGAGCCTCCATATATAACCCGGCTTCATCCTAACCCAAAAAAAGAAGAAAAATAAGAGAAATTCATAGAAAAGAAGTGAAGAAACAAGGAGAAGAACTCAACAACGTTGAGACAATACGAATAACATGAAGTCTATGACGTCATCTATTCAGTTCATCAAGGTTTCTCTTCCTTCACCATGGAGAACTAATCTCATGCATCAAAGCTAAGGATGAACCCCTATGCTATTCTTTTATTTATGTTATTTTGATTCTTGTATGGACCTTAACTTGACTAATATAATTGATATATTGTTATTCTTCTTATCTCTGGGATGATTAAGCCTAGAAACTTATTTCAACAGTTTATATATAAGTTCAGCCCTGTTTTTCTTATGTATGGATCATAGAATTAAGTTGTGATTGGTTAGTATTGTTTTTTGCGAGTTTATCTCTGCTACCGTATTACTTGCAATGTCGTCGTCGTTGGATAACTTGTAATGATAATCTATATGTGTGTTAACAATAAAGAGACAAACTATCAATTACTTCAGACCTTAATTTGAGTTTTATTGAATATCTTCCGATTGTGGGTTTGGGAAGTGAAACCCTCAATTGTGTAATAAGAGAATCAAATAACTAGATAAGAGAACTTGGTTTAGGGGGAATTCCGAAAGCTTTGCTATTTAAATCACTGATAAGCTCCTTTCACTTTTCCGTAGTTTTATTTTACATCGTAATCTGCAAATCTTTTCTTTTTACAAAGTTACTGCTAACGCGTGTTTGTCCGAGTGAGTAGTTCTTGTAGCCATCTCCCTGAGGAATCGACACCCAAGCTGTGCTGTGATAGCCGTGAACACTTTTGGGCGTAATCAATCGGTCTCAGCGGGTTTACTTACAGACCAAGTAATTGTAAACGTTGACCAGGAACAGTTAAAGAATGATATCGTTATGATACTGCTTAATGTCAGTTGCGGCACTTTTGAAACTGTATCATAACCAATCTCTCTATGGTCATTTATGTCTTTACCATATAATAAAAAAATTCATATTATAAAACTGTTTATTTTATTCATTAATACAATATTTACCCGAGAATTTACAGGGAAATACATAAGAAATTGGCGCTCAGAGCACCAACCCTAACAAAATATCCCACTTGCTCTAGTTCCAATATCGATTGTATCTAATACCCATCGACTCCACATGTTTATCAAATAACTTTCAAGGTGTGGCCTTCGTGAGCGGGTCTGCTACATTATCTTCACTTAGGACTTTGCACACGACAATGTCACCTCGCGACAAAATCTCTCAAATGATGTAGTACTTTCGTTCCACGTGTTTTGATTTCCGATGTGCCCTCGGCTCATTTGCTTTCGCAATGGCTCTAGTATTATTACAGTATAACAGAATTAGATTCTCGATACTTGGGATAACTCCCAATTCTGTGATAAACTTCTTAATCCAAACAGCTTCTTTTGTAGCTTCAGAAGCAGCAATATATTCCGCCTCAGTAGTGGAATCAGTTGTTTACCCCTGTTTGGAACTTTTCCAACAAACTGCACCAATGTTAAGGGTAAATACGAATCCTGATGTAGACTTTCTATTATCGGGATCCGATTGGAAATCAGAATCCATATACCCATTAACATGTAGTTCGTTTCCTCCATATATGATAAACTTATCCTTATTACCTTTAAGATACTTCAGGATGTGTTTAACGGCCATCCAATGGTCATTTCCTGGATTGGACTGATATGTAGTTGTTACACTAACCGCGTAGCTAATATCAAGCCTCGTACATAACATGGCATATATAATGCTACCCAAACATGAAGCATAAGGCTGATTAGACATTCTAATCTTCTCATATTCTATTTGCGGACACATCCTCTTCGAAAGATGAATGCCATGTCTGAAAGGTATATTCATTGTCTTACAGTTAGCAAAATTATATTGTTCTAAGATCATATCTATGTACGTTGATTGGGATAACCCAATAAGCTTCATTTATATATCCCTATAGAGTTTTATACCCAAGATATAAGAAGCTTCACCCAGGTCTTTCATGGAGAAATTCTTACAGAGGTAAGTTTTGACCCCCTACATCATTCCCATATCATTCCCAATGATTAGTATGTTATCAACATAGAGAACCAAAAATACTATCATACTCCCACTGGCCTTCAAGTACACACAAGATTCTTTTGTATTCTTGAGAAAACCAGACAATCTAATAATCTCATCGAATCGAAGATTCCAACTTCGCGAAGCTTGTTTAAGTCCATAAATGGACTTCTTAAGCTTACAAACGATGTCTGAGGTTTCGCTGGATACAAAAGCCTCCGGTTGTTCCATATAGATTTCTTCATCAAGAAATCCATTTAGAAAATCCATTTTGACATACATTTGCCAAATCTCGTAATCATGGTAAGCAGCAATAGACAACAAAATCCTTATAGACTTCAGCATCTCAACTGGCGAAAAGGTTTCATCGTAGTTGACACCAGGTCGCTACGTGTAACCTTTAGCTACCAGTCTGGCCTTAAAGGTTTCAACCTTTCCATCAGGCCTATGTTTCCTCTTGTAAACCCATTTACTACCGATATGAACAATTCCTTCAGGAAACAGAACCAAGTCCCAAACTTGATTATGATGAATAGAGTCTAACTCTAATTTCATGGCCTCTTGCCAATTTACGGAGTCGATGTCTAACATCGCTTCTCTATAGGTGTAAAGGTCAGTCTCTTCGATTAAGAGAACATCTAGACTTTTTTCTTGTATCAAATACAAGCGTTCAGGAGGTCTAGACACCCTTTGAGACCTACGGAGTGTGTGTGTTGAAGATTCATCATCTATTTGAACTTCAGGTTCCTCCAATAGG